>CAUYQU010038209.1:0-63149 GCA_963574635.1 Cheracebus regulus | reverse complement strand
CACACACACACACACACACACACACACACACACACACACACACACACACACACACACACACACACACACACACACACACACACACACACACACACACACACACACACACACACACACACACACACACACACACACACGGTTCCTAAAAAGAATCATCCAGGAGTATATATAACATAAAGTTTACCATTTTAACTACTTTTAGTGTACAATCCAGTGGCATTAAGAACATTCACAATGTTGCCTGGGCAACACAGTGAGACTTCATCTCTACCCTTTAAAAAGGGTCATTCCAGATCAAATAACCTGGTAGCAGAGAACAAGGATGAACAATGAAGCCCCCCGGTTTTCATTGTAAATCCCAGGTTTAGGATTTACAAAGAAGGAATCGAGAAAAGGTAACAACTTAGTAGAGCCACACAGACAGCCTTAAATGCTATGTTAGAGTATGGACTTGTTGGGCATGGTGGCTCACACCTGTAGTTCTAGCACTTTGGGATGCCAATGAGGGAGGATCACCTGAGGCCAGGAGTTCAAGACCAGCCTGGACAACATAGCAAGATCCCAACTCTACAAAAAGTTTAAAAAAAGAAAAAAGCCAGGTATGGTGGCACAGGCCTGAGTCCTAACTACTCAGGAAGCTAAGAGAGGAGGATTGTTTGAGCCCTGGAGTTTGAGGTTACAGTGAACTATGATTGTCCTACTGCACTATAGCGTAGGTGACAAGAGAAAGTACTTGTGTTACACAACAAGAAAAAAAGAGTATGAAGTCAATTCCAAACAGAACCAGATATAATGACAAACTTCTGCCATCACTGAGGCTGGAAAAGTCTGTCAGAAATTGTATGCCAAAACATGCCCAAGCGCTAATAATGGCCACTGACTGGTCAGAAGTACTGTCAATCATAGAAGAGCATATCTATTTATAATATTTGCTGTCTCTATCTTTTCACTTTTTTTTAAAGACGTAATTTCACTCGTCACTCATGCTGAAATGCAATGGTGCTATCTTGGCTCATTGCAACCTCCACCTCCTGGGTTCAAGCGATTCTTCTGCCTTAGCCTGACTAGCTGAGATTACAGGCATGTGCCACCACGCCTGGCTAATTTTGTATTTTTAGTACAGATGGAGTTTCACCATGTTGGTCAGGCTGGTCTAGAACTCTCAACCTCAAGTGACCCACCCACCACGGCCTCCCAAAGTGTAGGGATTACAATCGTGAGCCCCCACGCCTAGCCCTCTATTTTCACTCTTTTAGTATAACAACTTAGTAAAATGTAATCCTAATCTTAGAGGATTAAAGACAATACTCAAATGTTTGGATCAGCATTCATTTAAAAAGAAAGCAGCAAGACTCCATTATCCATTAAAACCATTTCTCTTTTAGGTCAAGTAAATCAATCACATACCACAGCATACCTTCAGGAGAGCACACTGCAGGAAGTTCAGAAAGGATAACCAACGCCGCTGAAACCAATCTACTTCCATCTTCTGATAGCATCTGTGGCTTTGCAGCTTTTACTCCTGGACTACCTGTCAATTTAGGATTTAGTTCTGGGAGCTGTCTAACTAGAATGCATACACACAATTCCAGTGTTGCAAACACCAAAGACTTCCCAGGCACAAGTCCTCCGGTGTCCTTTCCCTCTCCAAACTCTGGCAGAGTTTCCTTTTCAGCAGCTCCATCATCAACTAAAAGACAGAAAGAATAGTGTTTAATAAATACTTTATGCTTGCTTTGCTTCTGGTAGATGGCAATTTAGTTAAATCCTGTTACAGGAAATATATTTATTTTAATTTTTTTGAGATGGAGTCTTGCTCTGTCACCCAGGCTGGAGTGCAGTGGTGTGATCTTGGCTCACTGCAACCTCTGCCTCCCAGGTTCAAGCGATTCTCCTGCCTCAGCCGCCCAAGTAGCTAGGATTACAGGCGCACACCGTCACGCTCAGCTAATTTTTGTATTTTTAGTAGATTTGAGGTTTCACCATGTTGGCCAGTCTGGTCTTGAACTCTTGATCTCAAATGATCCACCCGCCTTGGCCTCCCAAAGTGCTGGGATCATAGGCGTGAGCCACCACACTCAGCCAGGAAATACATTTAATGACTAAATTTTGGGTGTTAAAGACTGAGAGAGAAGTTATGAAGGTAAAAGTAATCATCTTTACTATAACTTCTTATTGCAATGGGTCAAAAGAAGTCTTTTTAATTCTGTCAGCCTTACAATATTGCCTGGTTAACTCTTTCTTGCTATTAAGACTGTAAACCTGATAGCTAGAGCTCGAGAAATTACCTTGTGACCTTAGGTAGTGATGGTGGCTTGGCAGAAAGAAACTAGAAATAAACTTATGTCCTTAACATCTTTAAGAAGGTGCCATACCAGTCCTAGACTGCCTACCTCTGACTGCCTTTTCAAATGAGCAAATAAATCTTTGGGGTTTAAATCCACTGTTATATTGGGTTTTCTATAATATGTAGTCAACTATAATCTTAAGTGGTAAACTATTTAATACCATATTCGACTTATACATGAACAATCTGCAAATGTAAGTTCTTTACATGCACATTGGTAAACACAGCTAAAGCAAGTACTCTAGTAGTGTAAGGGATTTATTTCTTCCAGGTTTTGTTAAAATTCTCATTTCCCCAAAAGAATAGTAGTTTAACTACTGGCAATATCTAAACTAACATATTGGTGAATGAGAGGATTTAAAGCCATGCCACGTCAGGCATGGTGGCTCATGCCTATAATCCCAGCACTTTGGGAGGCCGAGGTGGGTGGATTGCCTTAGTCCAGGAGCTTGAGAGACTAGGCTGGGCAACACGGCCACACCCTGTCTCTACTAAAAAATACAAAAACTTAGCCAGGCATGGTGGCATGTGCCTGTAGTCCCAACTGCTCAGGAGGCTAAGGTGGGAGAATTGCCTGAGCCTGGAAGGTTGAGGATGCAGTGAGCCGAGATCGTGCCACTGCACTCAAGCCTGGGCAACTGGAGTAAGACCCTGTCTCCCAAAATAAATAAATAAAGCCATGCATAAAGACTGTACTTTCAGGGATCATTTCTATAGTTTATTACTAGGGAAGTTTCTCTAAATGTACAGAAAGTAAAATAAGGCCATGCCCAGACATGTTTTATTTGTACCACACAAGATTATCAAAACCATATAGATACATTAATACTTCACAAAAGAATGATGCTATTAGGTTAACTTGGCATTAAAGGTTAACATTTACCTTCTGCACTTCGTCTTTTTTCCTTCACATGTTCTTGAGCGGCACAGATAATCTGCCTTACCACTTCAAGTGAAGCCAACTGAATGGAAGGTGATTCTCTGGTCAAAATTACTCGATGTAGAACATTCAGCAATTCTATACCCAAGTCCTATCACAGAAAGTATGTAGAGGACAGTGTATTAAAATTATACACTTCTTCTGTAAAAAATACAATGCTAAATGCCATGACAAAATTCAGAAAAAGAGAATGTAACAAATTGCTCACAAAAAAACATAAATGTTAGTGCAATAAAGTTAAGTAGCACTTGCTCCATTTTAAATCAACTCCAGAGGCCGGGTGCGGTGGCTTACACCTGTAATCCCAGCACTTTGGGAGGCAGAGGTTGGTGGATCACTTGAGGCCAGGAGTTCGAGACCAAGCCTGGCCAACATGGTGAAACCCTGTCTCTACTAATAATACAGAAATTACTCGGGCATGGTGGCAGGTGTCTGTAATCCCAGCTGCTCAGGAGACTGAGGCAGGAGAATCACCTGAACCTGGGGGGCGGGAGAGTGCAGAGATTGCAGTCAGCTGAGATTGTGCCACTGCACTTCACTCTGGGCAACAAGAAGACTTTGTCTCAAAAATAAATAAATAAAAATGAAAAAAACTAACTCCAGATTGCTTTTTGTCAGATCTTGTGGGAGATGGTGTTATGACAAAAGATTATTTTCACACAAAACAGAAAAGGAAATTTCTAAAACAAGATGGGAAATTTGGCTAAAAGAATATATGACTGACATGTAGATTCACAGATTTATATTATTAAGAGTATTTTCTAGTAATAATAAATAATGAGGGAGAAGTATGACTTTAAAAGTAATTGTGAGTAAATAAGCATAGAATGACTACATAAAGAATAAAATACACCAGAGAAATATTCCATTTTCTCTTCTCTTTTATATTGATTACTCTTGGTTGCTTTCTTTCATTTTTGGAAATAATAAAGTAAATCTGTCATTATAATACTTGTTTTAACAGAGAAAACAAGCACAAAGGGTTTAAGATTTATTCAAGTCCAATCCAAGTCAGGAATCTGATTCATGCTTTAAACCTAATAGAAGTTAGTATTAAACACTTAAATAATAGACAGCCTGTGGAGAGGAAACCATATTACTCATTTATCTTAACATCCAAGTGTCAATAACAAAAGTAATATACTGGATAAAACATGATATAAGAGTATCTGCCCAATGCATACTTGCCCTTGAGAAAAGCAGTCAAAGAAGTACCATACTTTGTACAGGAATCCTTTTCCTATGGCCACACCCAAGTTGGATATTAGTGCCTGGCTCCATCTATAGGCTAGCAAGCAATCTCTTAAAAAGACCTGGAGGGAGAACTCAGCCAATAGGATTACTTTGTAATGGACAGAAAGTACATGAACCCAGTAGATTCTCTCTCGGGGAACGGAATGTAAGATATAGGTATATATATAAAGAGCAGGGTATGCAGAAACAAAGAATAAATGTCACATGTAACTAGTGGCTACTGTCCTGGACAATGCAATACAGAACCTTCCCATCATTGCAGAAAGAAGCAGAGACAGAAAAGTGGCAGAGTCAGAGGCATGACTGCTTCTGGGTCAACACATATGCTATGGTATTCTGGTTCAAAGGCCTACCTGTGTGGCTGTACAGGTTTTTAAAACATTTCTCTGTGTTTACTTTCTGTTAACTATAGAAACCTGAACATGTGTCTCTTCCTTAAAGTCTGCAGAAGCCTTAAAAAAAAAAAAAAAAAAAAAAAACTCAGAGAAATCACCTGATCACTGCCAATTTTTGATCTGGGCCAAGGTACATCTAGAAGTGCCTGCAATGCATGTAAACAAGCAGTTATGCTTTCCATGGTTGCGTCTGAACGTAAGGAACACAGAAATTCCACGCTGATTCCTGTGGAAACCAAAAAAGAGGAGGAGGCTTCTTTCAAATTATTAGTATATGAAATTAAGTAATCTATTATTTTGGTTAGATATATAAACAAACAGAAGGTAAGGCAAATAAATCACAATGAATTTAAGACTAAACAATTAAATGACAAAACAAGTCACTTAATAGTTTGTTTCTATCTACATGTACAAAAATAATCTAAACAAGGTCTGTGCACTAGTTGCTTAGTTGCTATGAAACAGTTTAAAGCTGCAAAAATTACAATAAAATTGCACCAGAAAATATATGGAGTTCCTAACTTTATTTTGGCTAAAATTAATTGAGTGATTGTCATGTATCAGTCACTGTGCTTTTACATACATCTTTTTATTAAATTCTAGTAATAGTTGAAAAGTAGGCACTATTATTGACACTAATTCTGAGATAAATGAGCACAGACCTAAACTAATTTATATCTTTATTTTTAATTGACAACAATTGTGAGCTTGAGTAATTTAATTTGTTCAAGGTCAGTCATAATTAGGTGCATCAAAAATCTGAACTCAGTTGAATTGAATAGCTTATGCTCGTAGTAAATCTGCCATCCTTCATTCTATGAAAGTTTGTGTTTAAAAAGCTCTCATCCTATGGCAACTGAAAACAAGTTTTTAATATGCTGAAGATAGAGGAATCTGGTCATGTCTGGCCCGGGAATGAATAATAGAAACCCAGGAACCATAATCTTACTTAATCATTTACTTTTAAAACCTCATATTTCATTTAATCAATAACTTCTTGGTAAGTAATGGTCATATAGTTTGTTTCCTTAGAAACAGGTTAAGTATGTTAAAAAATGTATTCCATTTATTCTAGAAGCTCACTGAATTATCTTAGAAATATATCTCACGTTTAAAGTTCCAGGAAGGCTAAAAAATGAGCTAATTAAGCATCATAAATCTAAAAATCTTATTTTTATCTCTAATATTTGCTTGCAATATTAAGCATGTTTTCTAGAACCTTCCAATCTTTGACAACAAGGGGGAAAACCTCTCAGTATATTGATATTTTATATATATCTAGAGAGACAGAAGTTGCCAGGCATGGTGGCTAACATCTGTAATCCCAGCAATTGGGAGGCTAAGGTGGGTGGATCAGGCCAGGAGAATGAGACCAGCCTGGGCAACATAGCAAGATCCTGTCCCTACAAAAAATAATTAGCTAGGTGTGGTGGTATATGCCTATAATTCTAGCTACTCAGGACGCTAAAGTGTCAGGATTACTTGAGCTCATGAGTTGGAGGCTGCAGTGAGCTATGATCATGCCACTTTACTCCAGCCTAGGCGGCAACATAAGATCCTGTCTCTAATAATAAAGGAAGGCAAAATTAAAGAATAACCCCCCTAGGGTTGTATAAGTGGTTTAACTGACCTAAAATAAGATGGAATCTATCAGTGTACACATCCTCAGGGGACTTTATGGTAGCCCCAGATGATGAACCCTGACACATGGAAGTTGGTGTTACAGGCCTGGAGAGATTAGATGCTCCTTCATCTGGGTCAGCAACAACAAAGCCCGTGCTTGTAAGCCACAATGCCGTAGCATGGAGGATAAGCGCCCAAGAGTTGTAGTAATGCAATTTTGCATTTTCACTAGTCTCTGCTGTGTAGAAAGCACCACCTAAATCAGACAGTTTCAGGAAAAATAAAAGAGATTAGCTTCCAATATATTTCCTCTTTTTTCTGTTGTAAGATAGAGACCATTTCCATCAATCTGAAAGTTCCTTTGTACCCTTTTTCAGTCAGTTCCCTATACGCTAAGGCAACAACTTTCTAATTTTTATCAGCACAGACTAATTTTGCCTATTCTTGAACTTCATATAAATAGAATCACATATATAGTATGTATGTACTTGTCTGTGACTAACATTTTGTTAACAAAATAATCTAACAACATTTTTAGAGATTCATTCATGCTGCTGTGTTATCAATATTTTGTTACCAATGTTCTTATTTTTCCTGGGAGTAAAACTGATAGGTCATAGGGCTGATCATAAAAAGTTTGCAGCCTAATATGTATCTTTTCATAATTTAATCATAAATATTTTAAAACAAAACATATATGTATGTGTGACTAAAATAAATACCAATACCCATTTATCCACTTCTAAGATGGACATTAACATTTCTGATTTTCTTAAATATCTCTTTTTTTTTTTAAATTCAGAGTCTCACTCTGTTGCCCAGGCTGGAGTATAGTGGCGTGATATCGGCTCACTGCAACCTCCAACTTCTGGGTTCAAGTGTTTCTCCCGCCTCAGCCTCCTGAATAGCGGGGACTACAGGTGTGCACCACCATGCCTGGCTAATTTTTTGTATTTTAGTAGAGATAGGGTTTCACCATGTTGCCCAGGTTGGTAGTGAACTCCTGAGAGCTCAAGCAATTTGCCTACCTTGGTCCCCACAAGTGCTAGGATTACAGGCGTAAGCCTCAGCACCCAACCAATTTTTTCCTTAAAAAACCTAAAACTTTGTCATGCCACTAATTCTTGCTCCTCCTTCCATGACTACTTTTCTCAAGGCAGTGAGAATGACTCCTAGATATGGTCTTATACTTTCACAATAATGTATGTATTCAATAATAACACATGCTATTATTTTTTGTGTTTAAAAAGTTTAGTTAAAAGGCATCATACTTTATGTATCCTTTTTGTTTTTTTAGATGGAGTCTCATTATGTTGTCCAGGTTGGCCTTAAACTCCTGAGCTCGAGTGACCCACCTACTCCAGCCTCCTGAGTAGCTGAGACCGCCGTCATGTACCACCATGCCTGGCTTACAGGCATCCTTTCTTACGCCTGTAATTCCAGCACTGTAGGAGGCTGAGGTAGGCAGATCACCTGAGGTCAGGAGCTCGAAACCAGCCTGGCTAACATGGAGAAACCCCATCTCTACTAAAAACACAAAAATTAGCTGGGTGTAGTGGTGCACACCTCTAGTCCTAGCTACGCAAGAGGCTGAGGCAGGAGAATCGCTTGAACCTGGGAGATGCAGGTTGTAGTGAGATGAGATCAAGCCACTGCACTCCAGACTGGGCCACAGAGCAAGAATCCATCTTAAAAAAAAAGGTTTTTTTTTTCAGTTAACGTTATGTTTTTAAGATTTACTTATATTTGCTGTATGTCTGTCATTCATTTTTCTGTTGTGTAAATAAATCAGTTTATTTTTATTTTGTTTCCATTTTTATGCTACTGAAAAGTACAACAAAGACTCCACATATCTTTTTGTGTATAATTCCAATGAAAATTCTAATAGAACCAGGCTGGGCACCATGATGTACACCATAGTCCCAGCTGTTTAGGAAGATGAGGTGGGAGGATCACTTGAGCCCAGGCTGTAGTGCACTATGATTGCTCATGTGAACAGTCATTGCACTCCAGCCTGGGAAACCCAGCAAGACCTTGTCTCTAAAACAAACATACCAACAAACCAACCAAATACACACACACAAAACTAACAGAACTTTACTGGCTCATCTTAAAATTCCTATCAAAAAGTAAAAATACAATGATAGCCAAGACATTGTGGAATAACATGAAGAAGATTAAGGGTGGCTACAAAGTAACCAACCCATAAAATGCAGTATTAGTAACTGACTAAAACTAATAACCCTATCCCCATTCTACATACAAAATAAATTCCAGTTTTACCATAGTTCAAAATGTAAAAGGCAAAACTGTATGTAAAGCTTATATGTCTTTATGATCTTAAGTTTAAAAATATATCTGGTAACATACAAAAACACAAACCATAAACGAGTGATTGATTACATTTTTTTTTTTTTTTAAAGAGAGGGACTTGCTCTGTCACCCAGGCTGGAGTGCAGTGGCACAATCATAGCAGCCTGCAGCCTCCAACTGCTGGGCTCAAGGGATCTTCCCACATCAGCCTCCCGAGTAGCTGGGACTACAGGTAAACTACATCACACTCAGCTTACATTAGTTTAAAAAAGGTAAAAGAAAAGGACAAGTTACAGACTGAGAAAAAATACAAGACATGCAACCATAAAGGAATAGTGTTGTATATATATATATAAAGGATTAAATAATCAGGAAGAAAACAATAAATAGCAAATAGCAGATGGTATTAGGCCTAGTATTACCTAATAAGCCATCTTAACACAGCAACACGCAGCCAAAGATTATGATTAGGTTATTCATGGAAGAAGCAACTTAAAGATTCTCAATCAAGCAAATAAGAAAATAAAACTGAAATGTTATTTCATAGCCATCCGATTGGCAAATTTATTAAGTATGATAATATGGTAGTTATCTCTTAATAATGAAAACAAATTGTTGGTGGGTGTATCTCTCTTTTTTCTTTGAGACAGAGTCTCACTCTCGTCACCTAGGCTGGAGTGCAGTGGCGCAATCTTAGCTCATTGCAACCTCCACCTCTCAGGTTGAAGCAATCCTCCTGCCTCAGCCTCCCAAGTTGCAGGGATTATAGGCACTCACCACATACTAGGCTAATTTTTGTGTTTTTAGTAGAGATGAGGTTTCACCATGTTGGCCATGCTGGTCTCAAACTCTGGACCTCAAGTGATCTGCCTGCCTTGGCTTCCTTAAATGCTGGGATTATAGAAGTTTGAGACCAGCCTGGGCAACATGGCAAAACCCATCTCTACAAAAGGTACAAAAATTATCTGGGTGTGGTGGTGTGTGCCTGTAGTCCCTGCTGCTTGGGAGGCTGAGGTGGGAGGATTGCCTGAGCCCAGGAGGTTGAGGTTGCAGTGAGCACAACTGCACTCCAGCCTGGGCAACAACGTAAGACCTGGTCTCAAAAAAAAAAAAAAAAAAAAAAAAAAAAGAAAATGTGTTACTGCCAATCTGCCACTCTAGGAATTATCTAAGTATTTTACCTCCTTACCTTCAGCAGGAAGTTGGGAGGCAAATTCTGAAGGCAAAGTTAAAAGAGCAAAATCCTGAAGTGCAGCAAGCCAGAGTCTGCTTAGTGTGCCAAGATCTGTGTAGACTAAGTCAAGTAGTCCATCTGATGAACATGATCCATATCTGATACTATCTTCTAAACAGGTGGTAGTCTTCAAAGGTTGTCTGTGGTTTTTATGTCTTTGCACAGCAATTATGTAGACCTGTTAATTTAAAAGCAGGAAAACCTTTTATCTGCTGAAAAGGTGCTATAAAATTTTTCTATCTTCCTGAAGAGGCAGACTTACCTTTGAGCATACTGGACTTGAAATGTACTGTGATATCAAAAAAGGCCTGTGTAACTACACACAGAAAACGGGTAGAAAGAGCCAAAAATACTATCTTCAATGAGCTGCATTAGGGATAACAAGTATCTGGTAAATATGATGCCACTTCTCACATTTACGATCATAATACTGTATCACCGCACTCTTTTTCACTAAGCCTGGTATGGCCTAATAAGCCATCTTAACATACGGCTACAGGCAGCCATCTCTTAACTGAAACAGTGAAAATATTTTCATTCAAACATATCACTAAATCTCTATTAAAAGTGTACAAAATAGATTTAACATGTATTATAGAATGTTAAAGTATGCAACACAGTATATAATATGCACTATCTTTTTATCTACAACTCTAAAATCTAAAAAGCTCTGAAAAAACCTAAGTTTTTGGCAAATTAATCTGGTGGCAAATCTGACTGAATGTATGTGAGGCCATTTATATCTATAAACACAACATAGTATGAATATTCAAACATTAATGTGTTTGATTATAGACTCTTGCCCCAGACTTCCTAGATATGAAATACGCACTGTATTACTTTTCTAAAATCTCCCGAAGTCTGAATTCCAAATATATCTGCTCCAAAGACTTCAGATAAGGGATTATGGACCTCAATTATGAAAAATATATTGGTCAGTCATTATTAATCTTAATTGAGGAAATAAGAGGAGGTAACAGACTTAGGCAAAAGCACAGAGATTTAGATCCAGTCTATTTTATTTTATTTTTTATTATTTTTTTAAAGAGACGGGGTTTCAACATATTGGTCAGGCTGGTCTTGAACTCCCAACTTCAGGTGATCTGCCCACCTTGACCTCCCAAAGTGCTGGGATTACAGGCATGAGCCACCGCGCCTGGACCAGTCTGTTTTATTTTTATTGTTTTGAGATGAAGTATCGCTTTGTCGCCCAGGTTGGAGTGCAGTGGTGCCATCTTGGCTCACTGCAACCTCCACCTCCCAGGTTTAGCGATTCTCCTGCCTCAGCCTCCCAAGTGGCTGGGATTACAGGCACGCATCACCATGCCTGGCTGCTTTTTGTATTTTTTAGTAGACATGAGGTTTCACCATGTTGACCAGGCTGGTCTTGAGCTCAGCACCTCAAGTGATCAGCCCGCCTCAGCCTCCCAAAGTGCTGGAATTACAGGTATGAGCCACTGTGCCCAGTCTATTTTATTTAATTTTAAAATTTTATATAGAGATGGGGTCTCAGTATGTTGCCCAGGCTGATCTCAAACTCCTGGCCTCAAGTAATCCTCTTGCACTGGGCTCCTAAAGTGTTGGGATTACAAGCATGAGCCACTACACCCGGCCAGATGCAGTTTATTGAATCTAGGCACAAGTACTTCCTCATGAAGGATGTCCTAAATAGTAACAAAAATAAAGATTCTACAACTTTCAGGTTTAAAATACATCTACTGGAGGAAACCCTTTTGTACATGTTGGTCAATCTCTTAGATAAAATCTGAGGTTACATACCTTCATTAAAATGGTATGTGAACTGGGCCAAGCATGGTGGTTCATGCTTAGAATCCCAGCACTTTGGGAGGTGGAGGCAAGTGGATCACTTGAGATCAGGAGTTCGATACCAACTGGGTCAACATGGTGAAACCCTGTCTCTACTAAAAATACAAAAATTAGCTGGGTATAGTGGTTCACACCTGTAGTCCCAGCTACTTGGGAGGCTGAGACACGAGAATCACTTGAACCTGGGAGGTGGAGGTTGCAGTGAGTGGAGATTGCTCGAATGCATTCTAGCCTCGTCAACAAAGCAAGACTCTGTCTTAAAAAAAAAAAAGATACATGAACCAAGATTGGTCATGTTTGGCAACTGCTGAAGCTGGGTGATGGGTATATGTAGATTCATTATAAATATTATTACATTTACTTTTGCAAATGCTTAAACATTGCATAGTAAATTTAAAAATAATATACCTTTCTTCTTTATTAGGAAAGTAAATAGCATTTTACTATAAGATCTCTTTATTCTTGGAAAATAACTACTACTTAGTATTCAAAAATCATTCTAAGAAAGAGCATTAAAAAATATTAAAGTACACGCTACAGAGTTGATAGAACATACAAGAAGACCCATATTTCCAAGAATTAAAGATTCAATAAAAGTTGATTTCCACTGGCTATTGTAAAGTCTCTCTGGCTCATAAGTGGCACTACTTAAAGTAGGAGATAACATACCACAGAAGACTTTTTAAAATGCTTGACCAACATATTAACATATAAATACATCACATGTTGGAATTCTTTTTGTTTACCTTAAGAATGAATTTATTTGTAGTTAATTTTAAATAGTAAATTTCAGTTTATGGCCTAAAGTGTTTATTAACAATTTCCAAAATTCATTGTAAATTAAGTACCAACCTCTGCCCAGGCTTTAAGCACAGCTAAGATCTCCATGGTAGAAGCACTTTCATTATATAAGTGACTTAGAGCTTCTTTTCCAGCCTGTATTTTTGTTAATGATGAGACAAGCAACTGATGAACTCTTCGCAGATCATTAAGGTCACTTACAACTCCACTTGCTAGCCAGGCACTGCAAACCTAATTTTCAAGAAATTAAAAGTTATATTTTAAAATTATAAATCTCTCCCTTGACTGGGCATGGTGGTTCATGCCTGTAATCCCAGCACTTTGGGAGGCTGAGGCAGGCAGATTGCTTGAGCCAAGGAATTTGAGACAAGCCCGGGCAATATGTCAAAATTCTGTCTAAAAGAAAATACAAAAATTAGCTGGGCATGGTGATGTGCACCTGCAGCACTAAAAAATCCTATCTCTAAGAAAAAAAAAATCTCCATTGTGACTTCAGCAGAGCTCACTCACATGTCAAGAATCTAGACACTGAGACTATATTGCTATTGCTTTCAAGGAAATCCTATGGAAGGAGGCTGATAATCTTAGTCAAAGTCAGCATTTCCAAAGGGAATGAAGTCTGAAGGTTGAAGCAAGGAAACCAGTGCTAATGAGTATATAAATTGAACAGCTCTAGATGAATTAATATGGAGAAATGAAACTATGAAATCAAAAAACCCCAACAAAAATTTTGGTTGTTTTGAAGACAGTGTATTTTTAATCTTAAAAACAAAACATCATTAATTCTACAATGCAAAACACTCAAGCTATGGTTTTTCCAAGTGCCATGATATTGCTCTCTCTTTTTTAGGGATAGGATCTTGCTCTGTAGCCCAGGCTGGAATGCAGCACCATCAAGGCTCCTGTAGTCCTTACCTCCTTGGCCCAGGGGATCCTCCCACCTCAGCCTCCTAAGTAGCCAGGACCACAGGCACACACCACCATGCCTGGCTAATTTTTATAGAGACAGAGTCTCCCTATGTTGTCCAGGCTGGTCTTGAATTCCTAAGCCCAAGTGAGCCACTTGCCTTGGCCTCCTCAAGTGCTGGGATTACAGGAATGAGCTACTGTGCCCAGCTAATATTTCTCTTTTTCTAAGAAAAATTTATTTTTCCTCTTCTGTATATTTATTTAGTTCTTGTTTCATCTCACAAAATATTTCCAGTAGCTTATAGCAAGAACACACACAATGAAGTTATAACAGAGATTCCTAAAACATTTAACATAGTTCTCTGAAAGCACTCAACTATTTCCCAAATACAATTAAATAAAAGAAAATGGAAAGAACTGACTAAAATTAGTTTTTTCCGCTAAATTTATTCATGCCAGTCCTGCTTTTAATTATTTCAGGTCATTCAAGGCTAGATTTTTTATTTTTAATTTTTTTTGAGGCGGAGTCTTGCTCTGTCATCCAGGCTGGAGTACAGTGGTATGATCTCAGGTCACTGCAGCCTCCACCTCCCAGGTTCACGTGATCCTCCCACCTCAGCCTCCTGAGTACCAGGGACAATAGGTGCCTACCACCATGCCCAGCTACTTTGTTTGTATTTTTAGTAGACTGGGCTTCACCATGTTGGCCAGGCTGGCCTCTAACTCAAGTGATCTGTCTGCCCTGGCCTCTCAAAGTGTTGGGGTTGCAGGCGAAAGCCACTGTGCCTGGCCTAGGGCTGGATATTAGGTGTTTGACAACACAGTCTGAGAAAAGCAACTGTTTAAAATTGTATACTATATGGCTCTTAGGGTATATGAAAAAGTACTCAATCTCATTTGAAATACAAATCTAAACTATCCTGAGATAGTCTTTTTATTCTATCATATAGACAAAAATCTAAAAGTTTGATGACTCATGATGTTGCTGGGACTGTGGCAAAACAGGTACTTGTATAACAATGCTGGTGGAAATTTAAATGGTAAACAGCTCTAATACACTCTTTAATCCATCGATTCAATTTTGAGGAATTTATCTCACAGATATTCTTATACCCAATGAAATGACCCATGCCCAAGGTCATTCATACAGCACTATTCTAATAGCAAAAGACAAAAAACCCCAATGTCCATCAATATGAAATTGGTTAAATAAATTGTAACATATCCATATAGTGGATTATCATGCAGTTGTCAAAAATAAAGAGGAAGTTCTCTATATTTGAGAAGAAAAGTGTAAGCTGTGATTACCGGTAAGACAACTATAAAGAAAAAACATTGGTAAAAATACAAACTAGAGGATTGCTTCCCAAGATTTTTTCTTAAGCTTCATCTTTTAACCATTTACCTGACATGCTTTGGCAGTGACATCAGGTGGTGTCTCTGAAGTGAAGGCTGGTCTAAGTGCTGCTCCTACCTGGCAAGAAATTGATATGACACATCAAACATCAATAAGTAAGACAGCACACGTTATCCTTCTTTTTAATGTTATTTTAAAATGATTTATTTATAACAGGTATTATGGCCAACTATTGTTTTGCCTACCCAATATATCTTCCCCTGTTTTTGGATAACAGCATCCCAATTTTTCCTTTGGGAACCAATCTTCTCTCCCCAATTCTCTCTCTCTCTCTCTTTTTTTTTTTTTAGACGAGTCTCACTCTGTCACCCAGGCAGGCTGGAGTGCAGTGGTGCAATCTCGGCTCACTGCAACCTCCACCTCCCAGGTTTCAAGCAATTCTCCTGCTTTAGCCTCCTAAGTAGCTGGGATTACAGGTGCACGTCACCATACCAAGTTAATTTTTATATTTTTAGTAGAGACAGGGTTTTACCATGTTGGCCAGGGTGGTCTCACACTCCTGACCTCAAGTGATCCTCTTGCCTTGGCCTCCCGAAGTACTGGGATTACAGGTGTGAGCCACTACACCTGGCCTCTCCCCAACTCTTAATCTATATTGCTGTTTTAGAGCTGACAGCAGTGCCTGGCTCCCGGGACTCATGCTGGGATCATGAAAGCTCTCAAGGCTTTCACTGGGATTACTGGGAGAGGAGCACTCTATCTTTCTAAGACCCTGGGTGCTAAGAAAGCCACCTGATATCACATAGAGAGAATAAACCTGAGAATAAGGCCACAGTGGAAGAAAGCAGAGACAGCTAAGAGCTTGCTAATAATAATTTTTCTTTTCTACTTGAGTTGTATTTCTAGCACTTGCAATTTTAAGAAGGCTAAAAATATAACAGGGCTCCTCTTAATTAGGCTGAATTATAATATTCTAATATGACCATTCTGTGTAACTTTAATTGCTTCATTTTGCTTCGTCCCTAAGTATATGTTGGTATTAGCTGAATGAAGAGATGAAGACTGCTAATCAACTGATGAACTGTTCTGGTCTCCCTAACTGCTAGCCATCAGAAGTTGCTTCTGATCATAATGAGAGATCTCTGGATGAATGCTGCTAGAGGATTACAAGAAAGCTGATGATTTTGTTATCTTCCTTGATCTTCCTAAATTGTTCAGTGAACCAGTCAAACAATTAGTTAAAAAGATTACACAACTAGTATTAGAAACCTGAATCCTCGGGCTGGGCCTGGTGGCTCATGCCTGTAGTCCCAGCACTTTGGAGGAAGACAGATCACTTGAGCCCAAGAGTTTGAGACCAGCCTGGGCAATGTGGTACGACCCCGTCTTTACAAAAAATACAAAAATTGGCCAAGTGTGGTGGTGTGTGCCTGTAGTTACAGCTACTTCAGGTTGCAGTGAGCCCAAATTATGCCACTGCACTCCAGCCTGGGCAACAGGATAAGACCTTGTTTCAAAAACAAACACAAAAACAAAATGCCACAGAAATCTGAATCGCTTCCTAAGTATAGAAAAAAAATGAAAGAGGTTATATATATTATGAAAATTAACCTTTAAGGTTATAAAACACTTGTTTTTTTGTTTTCTTTAACAGGATTTTTTTTTTTTCCTGGAGATGGGCGTCTCCATATGTTGCCCAGGCTGGACTGGAACTTCTGGCTCACGTGATCTTCCTGTCTCAGCCTCCTAAGGAGCTGGGACTACAGGCATGCTACCGTGCCCAAAAGACCTGTTTTAGGTACTCTGCTTTGACTTGAAGCTTTATAAAGTATTAGCTGTAAGATTTCTTCTTCAAACACATGTACTTTCTATATATGGATTATACTGGTGATATGTTAGCAGAGATATACACTCATTTATGAGGTGACATCCCAATTAGGTTCACAGACAGATCTCTTCCCTCTTTTCCTCCCTCCCTCCCTCCATCCCTTCCTTTCTCTCTTTCCGCCTTTCTTCTTTTAAACTTTCCGATCCTCAGACAGTTTCATAGACTTTTTTTTTTTTTGAGACAGGGTCTGGGTCTGTCACCCAGGCTGGAGTGTAGTTGCACAATCTCAGCTCACTGCAACCTCCGCCTCCTAAGCTCAAGTGATTCTCCCACCTCAGCCTGAGACTACAGGTACACACCACCATGCCAGCTAGTTTTGTTATTTTTGGTAGAGATGGGGTTTCGCCATGTTGACCAGTCTTGAATTCCTGGGCTCAAAGCTACCCGCCTGCTTCTGCCTCCCAAAGTGCTGGGATTACAGGTATGAGCCACTGCGCCTGGTCTCATGGACTTTCTATCTGTCTAATAATAAAATTCTCTAACAGAAAGTGCTTACATTGGCTTGATACTGTTCCAGAATCACATGACCTGGAAACTCTGGTTCTGGAACAGCTGCAAATCGCCGAATAACAACTAACAGCATTTCAAGGCCAGAAAGACGGAGATGGTCATTGTGATCTGTGGCAGCCATAAAAGCCATGCGAATTAAGTCAGCAAGATGCAACACCAAAAAATCACCTATGAGATTAAAAAACATATTGGGAGAAAAGAAGATTAGAAAATATCAAAAAAAATGTGCTGGAACTAAGACTTAGGTTAAGTGATAATCTTTCCTCCTCTAATTTTATAACCTAGACTTTAAGTACCACTGACTTGATACACTGTTTTTATTGTTTGTTAACTACAGACTTTAAAGCTGGATTTAATGTACACTGCAAATACACAAAAAAACTTCTAAAGCTAATAATTATATACAGCTACTCAGGGCAGAATTAGCATATTTTAAGAGTCTGAATAGTATCTTCAATAAAAATTTTGTTCAGATTTTATGATTACAACACATTAGTTGGTACTGAGGAGACTTTGGGCTTTGATTAATAAAGCAGAAATTTATTCTCTTTATGTCAAGTTGAAGCTAAGATGTAACGTTCCTTTAAAAAAAAAAGTTTTACGTGGCTCTCTATATCAACTACAGTGTTTTATTTATACATATCTTTCCAAACACACAAATGAGGGGAGTATGAAGAACATTTCTAGTTGTAGAAATGATAAATGAGAATTCCTTTCATTCCCATAACACACTGTTTGGTATAATAAATCTCCTGTGGAGTAATATAAGAAAATCATTTAACAGAAGAAATCAACATATCTTAGTAAATGCCAACTACAACTTTAACTGAGAGCACAGGAATCAGTCTACAGCATGTAAATTTTAGAAACTGTACAGTGCTCATCACAAGTAGGAGACTCAAAAAATGTGTACTTAAAAAATAATTAAACCAGAGACACCTAAATCATACTCATACTGGAAATGACAACCTTTTGCTTTGTAATTCTATTGTCTGGTAAAGAATACTTCTAAGGCATTTAGAAATATGCACTGTGGACAGGTGCAGTGGCTAATGCTTGTAATCCCAGCATTACAAGCTGGGAGGCTGAGGTGGGAGAGTCACTTGAACCCAGAAGTTTGAGACTAGCCTGGGCAACATAATAAAATCCCATTTCTCCAAAAATGTAAAAACTAGATGGGCATGGTGGTATATTGCTAAAGTCTCAGCTACTCGGGAGGCTGGGGTGGGAGAATTGTTTGAGCCTAGAAGGTTGAGGCTACAGTGAGCTGTGATCATGCCACTGCACTCCAGCCTGGGTGACAGGGCAATATTCTGTCTCAAGAAAGAAAAAAAATATATATATATATATATATAAATATATATATATATAAATATATATATATATATAAATATATATATATATATATATACACACACATACAGACACACACACACACACACATGTATTGTGCCTTTCAACATATGAGCTTAAGTGAATTTGAAAAATTCAAACCCTAAAGATAAACATAAATAGGTAAAAATAATACACTTGAACAGTAAAAGGTGGTCAAAATGGTCTTACAATCAGGTTTACTTAACAATGAGAAAGGCTCAAATGTGTTCTAGTTAATATCTATGATGCTAAAATAATCTATAAGCAAAAACTAGCCCAAGTTACAAACCAGGAAATAATTTTTGAGAACTAGTTAATGTTCATACTATTTCCCAATAACTAATTATTTTCTATAAACTTAACTCATTGCACATGCTCATTAAAGTGAATGCCAATTTAAGAAGCTTAATCATTAAAAATGTATTTAAACATGAAGTGATGTGATCACAGCTCACTGCAAGCTCAAACTCCTGGGCTCAAGTGATCCTCCTGCCTCAGCCTCTCAAGTAGCTGGAACTATGGGTGCACACCACCATGCCCTGCTAATTTAAAAATATTTTTTTAGTAGAGACAATGTTTCATTGTTGCCCAGGCTGGTTTCAAACTCCTGGGCTCAAGGGATCCTCTTGCCTCAGCCTCCCAAAGTGTTGGGATTATAGGTATGAGCCACTTTTTCTGACTAGTTTCATTTTTAAAATTAATATTAAAACCATAGGCAGACAGCATTTTTACACATATCATTTGTTGTTTTCATTACTGTCACTTACTTCTTGAATCTCTTTTTTTCATTTCTTGTGCTAAAGCAATGTCAAAATGTGCACTGTTAGCATTCTCACATTGGTTAATTATCCTACAGACACATTCAGCAGCAAAGACTCTAGTAGCCCATTGGGGATTGGTAAAAGGATGGGATCTTTCATCATGTCTGGTGGTCAGGACTGAGGCATCATCCCCTTTATCTCCTTCTTCTTCTTGCATTGTATCCATACAAGTTAGAGCTGTAAAATCTTTTATTAAAGGAGAACAAATGTAATTATAATCAATTGAAAGAGAGAGAGAGAGAGATATATATTTATATTAAAAGGAACACAAAAATGACTTCAAATGCAGACTAGAATTGGTATTGATCAATTATCAATTGCTATTGATCAAACTTCTTTTAACAATATCAAATAATTAGGTCTAATAACTACAGTTGTCTAAAAGAGATGCTTTAATAACTGTTCCAGGTCAAAATGACAAAGCTGTTATACTCAAAGTAAAAAGCAAACACAATAGTAGATACTGAAATAATTATCAATCCCCTGCATGTAGATGGATGTACTTAAGTAAACTCAAAATTCTCTAGTAGGGAGTATGTATGGGATACATTGGGAAGGCTGTTTTAACTCTGGAGCCTTGTATGGATTTAAGAAGTTTCCTGAATCTACTCAAACTGTCTGAAAATATTTTTCTTAGGATAGACCCATTGCTATTATTACAGTATCAAATTTCTACTGATAGCTAGAGTCACTAAGTAGTGAATTATCTCCTCTACTTATTAACTGTTAAACTTACCAACTGTTTAAGAACTGAAAATAGAACTAACGCTATGAAACAAACCAAACTGCTTTTCTCATATTATCCCATATATCAACATTTTTTGCATGTTAGAATAGCAAAGGTGTCATAAATAAGGTTAAGGCAAAGTTAACAGCGCCTGGAAGGTGTTTTCCTGAGAAGGTATGGAGCCAAACCACAGAAGATGAAGAATTAATGGCAAGATAAAATTGAGCAAGCTCAGGGAATATGAATGTAAAATTTAAAAAAGTTAAGTGAGATACCAGAAAAAATGTAATCAGTCTATCTATGCACATATGTATGTTCTTTTTTTTTTTCTTGAGACAGGATCTTGCTCTGTTACACAATCATGGCTCACTGTAGCCTAGAATACCTGGACTCAGGCAACATTTTCTTTTAAAGAATCCCTTGCAATTTCTTGAGTAGTGGGGACAGAAGAGAGAATTAGAGAAATAAAACATGTATAGTGTAATAGTTGAAACAGCAGGTATAATCACTGGAGACGAACCAGTAAGAATCAAGATAGAAAGAGGAGAATACAAAACATTCCAGGGATTTTATGTTAACTTTTTTCCTATCACACAATTCAGACATGAGCGCTACCTTAAGTAGCTCTCATGTTGACCACCAGGCAACGGAGTTGGGAGCACCGAACTACAGTGGAAAGCTTGTGGATTTTAAAAGTTATGTAGGCATAGGACTGAATCTATGTCTTCTGGTTGATTACCTCTCCGGGCCTGTTTTCTATAAAATAGAATAAAATTGCCTATGCACAGGATGGATCAAAAGATTAAATCAGGTAAATTATGTACAGTTCTTGCAAAACAACTGTTTTTTCTCTTCTTTATTCCTCTCATTTATTTTCTCTCTTACCCCAAGGATATAAATATTAAAGATTTGCATATACTTTCTCATGAACAATTATCTAAAGACATTACAGCAGTAACACTGTTTTCTAATACTATTTGAATTTAACATTATTATATGTAGTGAAACTGGCTTGCTCAAAATGTCATAACTTTGGAGAATTTTCTCTTATGGTAACTAAACAATTTCATATGATGTGTGGCATGGGGTGAGTATGTATGTATGTAGAGACAGGGTCTCACTCTATTGCCCAGGCCAGAGTGCAGTGGTGTGATACTGGCTTACAGCAACCTCTGCCTCTCGGGCTCAAGCAATCCTCCCATCTTAGCCTCCTGAGTAGCGAGGACTACAGGCGTGAGTTGTAGTCCTAGCCCAGCTAATGGCCTGCCTTAGCCTCCCAAAGTGCTGGGATTACAGGCACAAGCCACCACAGCTAGTCTCAAATATTTATTGTATGTATGAATAGAAATGATGGGGACAATATAAATTAAGTCACACCTTTTACAGTATAAATAATAACTCTACTTTTTGGTTTGTTTTACATAGGAATGTCCTCTAAGACAGCAAAAGGGAAAAAAGCAGGCTTAAGTATTGGATTTATACTGCTCAAATTAAAGAAAATTCTAAAACATTAGAAATATAATCTTCATTTGAAGAAAGAAACAATCAGACAATCAGAATCCAGCTAGACAAGACTGATGAGTTCTCAGTGGTAAACAATTTTATGTAAAGTCTTAAATTTCAATTTTATTATTTAACTGATAATGACCAATGCTTACCAGCTGATGCAGCAAGTACATCTTTACAAAGCTTTAACCAAAGTGAGAGTTTTTCCACAGCCATAGATGTAAGCATATACTTTAAAGTCTCTTTGATATCATGGCATAATTTGTCATCTGTCTCTTTGTCTAGCAAGATCAATAATGCCCCCTCAAGGCCGACTTCTCTGATGTTAGCATCTGACAAGAAGAAAAACAATGATCTAAGTAATATAGAAAACAAAACTACCACATCAGAAGCTCAAAAATTCAGTAGTTATTCAAATAGTAGATAAAAATATGTATTAAAGAATTAGCCCAAATACCGTGTTTTAATCTACTGAGATCCATTTTAGTTCACACTTGAATTCTATTGAATTCTGGGATTACTTATGACCCTATATAGCCATATTTTATGTAATGTCATTGAAAGGAAAGTATTAAGAATTATTATGTTTCTTAATCAGGTAAAAATTTTTACCCAATTAGTGTCCAATACTTTTACATTTTATTCAGTGCTTCTTCCCCCTTTTGAGACAGTCTTGCTTTGTCACCCAGGCTGGAGTGCAGTGGTACAATGTCAGCTCACTGCCACCTCCGCTTCCCGGGTTGAAGCAATTCTCCTGCCTCAGTCTCCCAAGTAGCTGGGATTACAGCTGCCTGCCACCACGTCTGGCTAATTTTTGTATTTTGAGTAGAGATGGGGTTTCGCCATTTTGGTCAGGCTGGTCTTGAACTCCTAACCTCAAGTGATCCACCCACCTAGGCCTCCCAAAGTGCTGGGATTACAGGCATTGAGCCACAGTGCTAGGCCGCCAGTGCTTCTTAGTATAATTATTTTCTAATTTTAAATAAACATAATTAAGTTTTCCTCATTCTGGTATAAAGTTTTAAAATTTATTAACATGAGATAAAACCCAAAGAGAAAAAAACACTATATGGAAAACACTGTTTAATTACTCCAATTAAGCTATTGTGGACTACTGAATAAACATATATCACTGTACAATATTCTCACTACTACGAAGTAACACCTCTAAGGGGAAATACAATCCTTGATCTAGCACCAACTATTACCTTTAATTCTGAAAATGCCAAAAGGACAAATACGTTTTCTCTTGAAGAGGTAACTCATCTAGCATTTATGAAAACGTAGATTTGAAAGATTTTATTACTAGCAGACTATTCTATTTATTTATTTTTGGAGACAGAGTCTTGCTCTGTTGCCCAGGTTGGAGTCCAGTGGCACAATCTCACTGCAACCTCTGCCTCCCAAATTCAAGTGATTCTCCTGCCTCAGCCTCCCCAGTAGCTGGGATTACAGGTGTGTGCCACCATGCCCAGCTAATTTGTTTTATATTTTTAGTAGAGATGAGGTTTCACCATGTTTGCCAGGCTGGTCTTGAACTCTTGACCTCAGGTGATCCACTGGCCTTGGCCTCCCAAAGTGCTGGGGTTACAGGCGTGAGCCACTGTGCCTGGCCTTTGTGGGTGTTTTGTTTTGTTGGTATTGGACTGTTTTAAAAGAAGCTATCTTTTAAAGGTCAGAAGGAGGTGGTAGAAATGTTTCAGATTAGGGGACTAAAAAGATATAGCAGCTAAAGTAATGTAAGGGTCATGACTGGATCTTAGATTTAGGTGGGGGGGAAGGGGAGGAATCATAAAGGACATTTGGATGACTAGGGAAAAGTGTATGAGGACAGTAAATCAATAATGATTTTCTTAAGTGTGTGATCATGTACGGGTATGTTCTTTGCACTAGTCCATTTTTGCACTGCTATAAAGACATACCCAAGACTGGGTAATTTATTTAAAAAAGGTTTCAGGCCAGGCATGGTGGCTCACGTCTGTAATCCCAGCACTTTGGGAGGGCAAGGCAGGTGAATCACCTGAGATCAGGAGTTCAAGATCAGCCTGGCCAACACAGCAAAACCCCATCTCACTAAAAATACAAAAAATTAGCTGGGGGTGGTGGCAAGTGCCCATAATCCTAGCTACTTGGGAGGCTGAGGCAGGAGAATCACTTGAACCCGGGAGGCCGAGCTTGCAGTAAACCAAAATTGCGCCACTGCACTCCAGGGTGGGCAACAGAATGAGACTCTGTCTCAGAGAGAAAAAAAGAAAAAAGAGGTTTTGTTGACTCACAGTTCCACATGACTGGGGAAGCCTCAGGAAACATACAATCATGGTGGAAGGAGAAGAGGCACATCTTACATGGCAGCAAGCAAGAGAGAGTGTGTAAAGGAAGTGAAGGGGGAAGAGCCCCTTGTAAAACCAACAGATCTTGTGAGAACTCACTATAATGAGAACAGCATGGGTGAAACCATCCCCATGATCCAATCACCTCCCACCAGGTACCTCCCTCAACAACTGGGGGTTGTATTTGAAGATGAGACTTGGGTGGGAACACAAAACCAAGCCATATCATTCCACCCCTGGCCCTTCCCAAGTCTTATGTCCACATTTCTAAACCAATCATGTCTTCCCAACAATCTCCCAAAAGTCTTAATTCATTTCAGCATTAACTCAAGAGTCCACAGTCCAAAGTCTCATCTGAGACAAAGCAAGTCACTTTGGTCTATGAGCCTGTAAAATCAAAAGTAAGTTAGTTTCTTCCCAGATACAATGGGGTACAGGCATTGGGTAAATGCTCTTGTCCCAAATGAGAGAAATCCCCCAAAACACAGGGGCTACGGCCCCCATACAAGTCCAAAATCCAGTGGGGCAGTCATGAAACCTTAAATCTCCAAAATGATCTCCTTTGACTCCATGTCTCACATCCAGGGCACACTGATGCAAGAAGTGGGCTCCTAAGGCCTTGGGCAACTCCATCCCTGCAGCTTTGCAGGGTATAACCGCCTGCCCTGGCTGCTCTCACAGCTGGCGTTGGGGGTATGCGACTTTTTCAGGCACACAGTGCAAGCTGTCAGGGGATCTATCATTCTAGGGTCTGAAGGCCCTCTTTTTCTTTCCTTTTTTTTTGAGACGGAGTCTCACTCTGTCACCCAGGCTAGAGTGCAATGGCATGATTTCGGCTCATTGCAAAGTCCACCTCCCAGGCTCAAGCAATTCTCTTACCTTAGACTCTCGTTTAGCTGGGATTACAGGTGTGTGCCACCACACCTGGCTAATTTTGTATTTTTAGTAGAGATGGGGGTTTCACCATGTTGGTCAAGCTGGTCTTGAACTCCTGACCTCATGATCCACCCTCCTTGGCCTCCCAAAGTGCTGGGATTACAGGGGTGAGCCATCATGCCCAGACTTGATGGTGGCCCTTTCCTTACAGCTCCACTAGGCAGTACCCCAGGGGGGAATCTGTGTGGGGGCTCCAACCCCTCAGTTCCCCTTTGCATTGCCCTAGCAGAGGTTGTCCATGAGGGCTTCACCCCTGCAGCAGCTTCTGCCTAGACATCTGGGCATTTCCATACACCCTCAGAAATCCAGGTGGAAGTTCCTAAACCTCAATTCTTGAATTCTGCATACTAGCAGGCCCAATATCATGTGGAAATTGCCAAGGCTTGGGGCTTGGACCCTCTGAAGCAATGGCCTGAGCTGTACCTTGGCCCCTTTTAGGCACGGTTGGAACAGCTGGGAAACAGGGCAACAATTCCTAAGGCTGCACAGAGCAGGGGGGCCCTGGGCCTGATCCACAAAACCATTTTTCCCTCCTAGGCCTCTGGGAGGGGCTGTCACTGGGGTCTCTAACACACTCTGGAGACATTTTTTTCGACTGTCTTGGCAATTAAGATTAACATTTGACTCCTTGTTACTTAACGAAAATTTCTGCAGCAAGCTTGAATTTCTCCCCAGAAAATGGGGTTTTCTTTTCTATCACATCCTTGGGCTGCAAATTTTCCAAACTTTAATGCTCTGCTCCTTCCACCTTTTTTGAGTCTCATTCTGTTGTCTAGGCTGGAATGCAGTGGTGCAATTTCAGTTCATTGCAGCCTCTCCCTCCCGGGTTCAAGCGATTCTCCTGCCTCACCCTCCCCAGTATCTGGGATTATAGGTGCCTACCATCATGCATGGCTAACTTTTACATTTTTAGTAGAGATGGGGTTTCACCATTTGGCCAGGCTTGTTTTGAACTCCTGAACTCAGGTGATTCACCAATCTCAGCCTCCCAAAGTGTTGGGATTACAGGTATGAGCCACTGCACCAGGCCTCTGCTTCCCTTTTAAACACAAACTCCAATTTCAGATAATCTCTCTCAAGTAAAAAGTTCCACAGATAACTAGGGCAGGGGCAAAACGGCGCTAGTTGCTTTACTTAAGTGTAGCAAGAGTGAACTTTACTACAGTTTCTAGGAAGTTCATCAACTCAATCTGAGACCATATCACCTCGGGCTTCATTATCCACACAATTATCAGCATTTTGGTCCAAGCCATTCAACAAGTCTCTAAGGAAACTTTGTCACATCTCCCTATCTTCTTCTGTGCCCTCCAAACTGTTCCAACCTCTGTCTATTACCCAACTCTAAAGCTGCTTCCACATTTTTGGGTATTATAGCAGTGTTCCACTCCTGGTACCAATTTACTCTATTAGTCTGTTTTCACACTGCTATAAAGACATACCTGAGGCTGGGTAATTTATAAAGAAAAGAGGCTTAATTGACTCACAATTCTGCAAGGCTAGGGAGGCCTCAGGAATCTTATAATCATGGTGGAAAGGGAAGAGGTACATTTTACATGGCGGCAGGTGAAAGTGTGTGTGAAAGAAGTGAAGGGGCAAAAGATCTCATGAGAATGCACTATCACAAGACCAGCATGTGGGAAACTGCTTCCATTATTCAAACATTTCCCACTAGTCCCTCCCTCAACAGCTGGGGATTATTATAATTCAAGATGAAATTTGGGTTGGGACACAAAGCCAAACCATATCCTTCTTGGGGAATGTAAACTTAAGTATGATGTCTGCGGCCTGCTTTAAGATGATTTGGCAAAAGGTTTATGTGTGTATATGGAAAGAGATGTCTATAAAAGGAGTGTCATAAAGACATTAAGTAGATGAATTTACATATTCACTACATAATTCTTTCAGGTTCAAAAAATCATGGTATCCGTTATGGTGATATGTGATCAGTGATCTTTTTTTTTTTTTCTCTGAGATGGAGTCTCCCTCTTATTGCCCAGGGTGGAGTGCAGTGGCACAATCTCAGCTCACTGCAATCTCTGCCTCAAGGGTTCAAGCGATTCTCCTGCCTGAGCCTCCTGAGTAGCTGAAATTACAGGCGCCCACCACCATGCCCAGCTAATTTTTGTATTTTTAGTAAAGATGGGGTTTCACCATCTTGGCCAGGCTGGTCTTGGAACTCCTGACCTCGTGATCCACCTGCATCAGCCTCCCAAAGTGCTGTGATTACAGGCGTGAGCCACTGCGCCCAGTCGATCGGTATTACTATTTTAATTGTTTTGGAGTGCCACAAACTATGCCCATGTAAGACAGCAAACTTATTCAATAAATGTTGCGTGTGTTCTGACTGCTCCATGCCATTTCTCTTTCTCTCTTCTGGCCATTCCTCATCTCTTTCCTTCCAATCAGGCCTCTCTATTTTCCGAAACACAACAGCATCGTAATTAGGCCAATGAATAATACTGCAATGGCCTCACAGTGTTCAAGTGAAAGGAAGAGTCACATGTATCTCACTTTAAATCAAGAGCTGGAAATGATTAAGCTTAGTGAGAAAGGCATGTCAGAAGCCAAGATAGACCAAAAGTTAAGTGTCTCTTACGCCAGTTATCTAAGATGTGAATGCAAAGGAAAAGTTCTTGAAGGAAATCAAAAAGGTACTACAGTGAACACATAAACGATAAGGAAGAGAAATAACCTTGTTAACCGACATGGAGAAAGTTTTAGTGATCTAGATAGAAGTTCAAATCAGGCTGATGCCTGTAATCCCGGCGCTTTGGGAGGCTGAGGTGGGCAGATCACCTAAGGTCAGGAGCTCAAGACCAGCCTAGCCAACATGGTGAAACCCTGTTTCTACTAAAAATACAAAAATTAGCCAGGCGTGGTGGCAGGTACCTGTAATCCCAGCTACTTGGCAGACTGAGGCAGGAGAATCGCTTGAATCCGGGAGACAGAGGTTTCAGTGAGCTGAGATTGTGCCACTGCACTCCAGCCTGGGTGACAGAACAAGACTCCTTCTCAAGAAAAAAAAAAAAGTTCGAATCAGCCACAGCAATGAGCCTGATCCAGAACAAGCTACAGAAGAAAAGGTAGAAACTAGTAGAGGTTGGTTCATGGGGTTAAAGAAATAAGCTGTCTTCATAACATAAAAATGCATGATAAAGGCCAGGCTTGGTAGGTTACACCTGTAACCCCAGGACTTTGGGAGGCCAAGGCGGGTGGATCATCTGAAGTTGGGAGTTCGAGACCGGCCTGATCAACATGGAGAAACTCCGTCTCTACTAAAAATACAAAATTAGGCAGGCATGATGGCGCATGCCTGTAATCCCAGCTACTTGGGAGGATGAGGCAGGAGAATCACTTGAACCTGGGAGGTGGAGGTTGTGGTAAGCTGAGATCATGCCATTGCACTGCAGCCTGGGAAACAAGAGCAAAACTCCATCTCAAAAAAAAAAAAAAGGCAAGATAAAGCAGCAAATCCTGATGTAGAAGCTTCATCAAGTTAGCCAGAAGACCTAGCTAAGGCCAAAACAATCTTTTTTTTTTTTTTGAGACTGAGTCTTGCTCTGCCACCCAGTCTGGTGTGCAGTGGTGTGATCTTGGCTCACTGCAACTTCTGCCTTCCAGGTTCAAGCTATTCTCATGCCTCAGCCTCCTGAGTAGCTGGGATTACAAGTATCCAGGACCATGTCCAGCTAATTTTTGTATTCTTAGTAGAGACTGATTTCACCATGTTGGCTAGGCTGGTCTTGAACTCCTGCCGGCAAGTGATCTGCCCGCCTCGGCCTCCCAAACTGTTGGGATTCTAGTTGTGAGCCAATTCTAGTTGTGAGCCATAGTGCTGGGCCTAAAACAACAGGTTTTCAAAGTATATGAAATGGCCTTCTATTGGAAGATGCCATCTGGGACTTTCATAGCTAGAAAGGAGAAGCGAATGCCTAGCTTCAAAGGACAGGCTCATTCTCTTGTGATGAGCTAAAGTAGCTGGTGACTTTAATGCCAGTGCTCACTGACCATTCCGAAAATCCCATGGTTTAAGGATTATGCTTAATTGGCTGGCATAGCAGCTCACATCTGTAATCCTAGCACTTTGGGAGACTGAGGCAGGTAGAACACTTAAGCCCAGGAGTTCAAGACCAGCCTGGGCAACAACGAGACCCCATCTCTACAAAAGCACAAAAAAACACTTAGCTAGATGTGTATTGACATTCATCTGTGGTTCCAGCTGCCAAGGAGGTTGAGGTGGAAAGAATCACTTGAGCCTGGAAAGCAGAGGCTACAGTGAGCCCAGATAGTGCCACTGCACTTTAGCTAGGGCGACAGAGAGACCCTGTCTAAAAAAAAAAAAAAAAAAAAAAGAATTATGCCCAATCTACTTTGCCTGCGCTCTATTAAAAAAAAAAACAACAAAGCCTGGATGATAGCGTAACTTTTTTTACAACAGGGTTTACTGAATATTTTAAGTCCACTGTTAAGACCTATTACTCAGAAGAAAACAAAAAGATTCCTTTCAAAACATTACTGCTTGCTGACAATGTGCCTAGTCACCCAAGAGCTCTGATGGAGATGTACAAAAGTTGTTTTCCTGCCTGTTAACACAATATCCATTCTGCAGATTAAGGAGTCATACTGACTTTCAAGTTGTCTTACTTAAAAAATACATTTTGTAAGGCTACAGCTGCCACAGACAGTGACTCCTTTGATGGATCTGGGCAAAGTAACTTAAAACCTTCTGGAAAGGATTTATCATTCTAGATGGTTTCTTGAGATGGAATCTACTGGTGAGGATGCTGTGAACACTGTTGAAATCACAACAAAGGATTCAGAATATTACGTGAATTTAGTTGATAAAGAGGTAACTGGTTTGAGAGAATTAACCCCAGTTTTGAAAGTTCTACTGTAAGTAAAATGCTATCAAAAAGTATTGCATGTTACAGAGTAATCTTTCATGAAAGGAAGTCAATGGACATGGCAAAGTTCACTACTATCTCATTTTAAGAAATTGCCACAGCCACCCCAAACCTTTAGCAACCACCGTCATGATTAAGCAGCCATCAACAGTGAGACAAGACCATCTACCAGCAAAAAGATTATGACTCACTGAAGGCTCAGATGATGGTTAGAATTTTTTAGCAGTAAAGAATTTTTAAATTAAGGTACATACACCACTTTTTTAGCCATAATGCTATTTCACACTTAGCAGATTATAGTATAGTACAAAGATAACTTTGATATGCACTGGGAAACAAAAATATTCCTGATTTGCTTTATTGCATGGTCTGGAACCAAACCCACAATACTCCTAGGTATGCCTGTATAGCAGCCCAGCCATGCTGATTAATTCAAGTTGAAGCAAAAGTTTTTGTTTTTGTTATCGACAAGGTCTCACTATGTTGATCAGGCTGTCCTTGAACTCCTGGGCTAAAGTGATCCTCTTGCCTCAGTCTCTAAGGAAGCTGGAACTACATGTACATGCCACCACATCTGGCCTAGCTCCCTAACCATTTTAATGTAAGAATAACACCATTACTTAAAGAGCATAGATTACTGACAGTAAAATATATTATGAATCTAGAAGCTTAAGATACTGAAAAGCTCTAGGAAGTCTATGACAAAAGTATGACAGTACCTCGAAATAAAAACTTTACAAATGAAAGTATATTACTTTTTTTTTTTTTTTTTTAGACAGAGTCTAGCTCTGTTGCCCAGGCTGGAGTGCAGTGGAGCAATTTCAGCTCACTGCAACCTCTGCCTCCTGGGTTCAAGCGATTTTTGTGCCTCAGTCTCCTGAGTAGCTGGGACTACAGGAGCATGCCACCATACCCAGCTATATATTTTTAGTCAAGATGAGGTTTTACCATATTGGCCAGGCTGGTCTTGAACTTCTGACCTCAGGTGATCTGCCCGCCTTGGCCTCCCAAAGTACTGGGACTACAAGCGTGAGCCACTGCGCCCAGCCAAAGTGTAAGACATTACTTCTTTTTTTTTTTGAGTCAGTGTTCTGATCTGTTACCCAAGCTGCAGTGTGGTGGTGTAATAACTCACTGCAACCTCAAACTCCTAGATTCAAGCAATTCTCTTCTCTCAGCCTCCTGATTAGCTAGTAGCTGGGACTACAGATGTGCACCATCACGCCTGGCTAATTTTAAAATTTTCTGTAGAGATGGGTTCTTACCATGTGGTCCAGGCTATTCTTTTTACAGATACATATATATATATATTTTAAATAAAGAAGTCTCACTATATTGACCAGGCTGGTCTTGAACTTCTGACTTCAAGTCATCCTCCTATCTTGGCCTCCCAAAGTGCTGAGATTATAAGCATGATCTAGTGTGCCCAGCCCCCAGGCTGTTTTTGAACTCCTGACCTAAAACAGTCCTCTCTCCTTGGCCTTTCAAAGTGCTGAGATTACAGGTGTGAGCCACCATGCCTGGCCTATTATTAGCATTTTTGTAGGCTAATAGTTTCTTTGAATTCACATGCAAATTCAGGTTATTCATATAATAGTTTTAAAATGAAGTGATACACACTTAAATCTTACTGGCTAAGAAATCCTTTAATTCAGCTCTAAAATGTAAAAGAAGAGGCATTTAAAAATCCTCTTTAACTTGTAGCAGATGCATATATAATAAATTTTATGAAAGTGAGATTTTGGGGTGAACAGAGGCATGTGTGATAAATTACTTAAGGGCTAATCCAATTTCATTTGACTGCTGTGAAAAAACTTGCTGTAGATCAGTAGCTCTCAAACTTTAGTAGACTTGTGCATGGCTTAATAGGATAACGTTCTAAAGAATGTGTTGTTAGGCAATTTCACTGTTGTATGAACATCATAGAGTGCACTTATCCAAACCTAGATGGTACAGACTACCACATACATAGGCTATATGGCATAGCCTATTGTTCACAGGCTACAAACCTGTACAGCAAGTTACTGTACTGAACACTATAGGCAATTATAACATAATGGTAAGCATTTGTGTATCAAAACATAGAAAAAATACAGTAAAAATGTGATATTATAATGTTATGGGACCACTGTTGTATATGGGGTCTGTTGTTGACCAAAATGCCATTATGTGGCACACAGCTGTACTAACATAGGGACTGTAAAAACATAGATTTAAACATACAGATTTTTAGGTAATCCTCCCAGATTTCTGGTTCAGTCGGTCTGGGATGGGTCTCAAAAATCTGCATTTCTAACAAGTTCCCAGGTGAGGTATACACTGCTGGTTTGAAAATCAGTTTGAGAACCACCACTCTAAACCAGTAACATCACTGGCTAGAATAACAGCAATTCTTTCCTGTAGCAGGTTTAAGACATATTACATATTAACTTTTAAATTGTTTCAAAATTCATGTATATGTGGAAATTTTAAGATAAAAATAATCATTTGAGCTGGACACAATATTGATCAAGAGATATTACCTGAAGTCAACTCTTCTCTGCTATCCTTAGCAAGCATAAGAGCATACTCTGAAACTTCAGCTGCTTCTCTTTGTACGAGCTGACATAAGCAAGCCAGTACTGCTCTTCTCAGTAACAAGTAGGGGCTACAAAGATTCACCTGAAAAATACCATTTGAGGAATGACAGAGCTAAAATTCTTGTTGGCACTCAGTGAGAGTAATAGATATTCATTGGACCCCTTCCTGATTCTGTCCAGCCCATCAGTAGGCTGGACACAATTTATGCATACATAGGAACTTCTTGCAACTATGCTAGAATACATTTCTGATTATATAACTCAGAAAGAGCTTAATAGGTAATATGTGTACTAGATTATGCACTACTCATAAATATAAGCAAAGGTCAGTGTCAGAAGGTAGAATTTATATGAGTAAATGGAATTTTAAGAGAAAAAAAGAACTACAACAGAAAGGATTTAGTTGCATTTCATACATTTGTATTCATGCAACTATACTGTAATGTTTTATTATTCTCTAAGCAGAAATTTATACAAATCCATATAGACAATACAGCATATTGGTTAAAATGGACATTCCAGAGTCAAAATGTCTCAGTTTGAGTCCTAGATCCACCACTTATTAGCTGTGGGACTGTGGGCAAATTATTTAACCTCTCTATAGTGCCTTAGTTTCCTCATTTGTAACACTACTATATCTCTCAGGGCTATTGTGATATTAACACAAAGTAACATGCAAAGTGCTTACCATAGTACCTGTCAAATAGTAAATGCTCAATAAATGTTAGTTATTATTAGTGCAGTCTCTTAACAATACTATTTTAATCAGACGACATACAGAGTAAGTAAATGCATTTTCAAATAAAGGCAGAAAACATTCACCAAAAATGTTCTCTAGAGACAAGCATTACAGAACACCAAATTATATATATATGCATACATATTTGTGTATTAATAGAATACATATATGTACACATCTTACAGATGCAATGTAAATCTCAATAGGCTGTATCTACCCATGGCAAATTATAAGACTGGTAATATACTTCAGTTACGAGTTGAAGGTTAATGGATAAAAATTTTTAGTGATTTCATTTATGAAATAAAGTTGAGATTTTAAATTATTTTGTACTAAGAAAGTAAAGATCAGTTTGGTACAGTCTACAAAATAAATATGTATATTTTGATAGTGATCTTCAAAGCAAAATTTGAGAAATAATGGCATAATTCTACAATGATGTTTAGATTTGGCGTATGTAAGAAAAATAGGACTGAAGTTTTGCCTAAATTTTGGAATGAAATAAAAGGTGGTAGGAACTAATAAGAATATATAAGAAGAGTGTTGGGCGTGGTGGCTCACGTCTGTAATCCTAGCACTTTGGGAGGCTGAGGTGCGCAGATCATTTGAGGTCAGGAGTTTGAAACCAGCCTGGCCAACATGATGAAACCCTGTCTCTACTAAAAATATAAAAAAATTAGCCGGGCATGGTGGCAGGTGCCTGTAATCGTAGCTACTTGAGAGGCTGAAGCAGGAAAATTGCTTGAACCCGGGAGGCAGAAGTTGCAGTGAGCCAAGATTGCACCACTGCACTCCAGACTGGGCAACAGAGTGAGACACCGTCTCAGAAAAAAAAAAAAATATATATATATATATATATATTTTAATTTTTTTTATATACATACATATATATATGTATATGAAGAGGGCCAGGCGTGATGGCTCACACTTGAGGGAGGTCAAGGCAGGTGGATCACTTGAGGTCAGGAGTCGGGTGCAATGGCTCGTGCTGAAGGAGACTGAGGTGGGTGGATCACTTAAGGTCAGGAGTTCGAGACCAGCCTGGCCAACATGGTCAAACCCTGTCTCTACTAATAATACAAAAATTAGCTGAGTGTCGTGGCACATGCCTGTAATCCCAGCTACTGGGAGCCTGAGGCAGGAGAATTGCTTGAACCTGGGAGGTGGAAGTTGCAGTAAGCCAAGATCACACCACTGCACTTTAGCCTGAGCAACAGAGTGAAACTGTGTCTCAAAAAAAAAAAGAAGAATATATAAGAAGAAATACATGCAAAGACAAATTCTACATTTTATCAGAAGCAAAAAAAAAAAAAAAAAAAACCCAGAAAAAGATTATGAATATATGATCACTGAACAGCTTTTTTTTTTTTAAAGACAGGGTATCATTCTATCACCCAGGCTAGAGTGCAGGAACAGTGTTGCAAGTATGTTCTATTATACCTTCAAGCTGTATTATGAACCCAAAAGTGGATACAGAGGAATGCCATTCAACGAAAAGTCTCAAGGTATAATGTATTCCCATGTTTAGAAATCGTACTGTTAGCAGGTTAGGATAACAGGGAAGTTAAAATATAAAAGATTAAGTTTACTTGTGCCCAAGATTACTGTTGTATTTAAGAACAATGACAAAAAAAAGTACTCAAGACAATTCTAAAGAAAAGTTAATAAATCTACTAGTTATTTCAACTGGAGTTTCACAAGCATATGATACAAAGCAGGTGCAGCATTTATTCAGGCTAGTCAAACATGTTTTAGAAAAAGCATGCTTAGAAGTACCCTTTACTTGTTTGGTAGAAAAAAGATCGAAGGCTTTCACACAAAGCAAAATGGGAAGCTTAAGGTCTCCATGTCATTCTCCAGCATTTATATTGGGAAGAGGAATAGAGTGGCTTAAGACAAACAAAGAAAACTGGCAAAATAGAGAAATTAAGTAAAACTGTAACTACAGTTATTTTCTGAAATCAATATATTAAATCAAAATGATACCAAATTTAGTACAAAAAGTGACAGCACCAGCTGGAGAAGGCTAGGAAGGATTTGCTTATACCTTTATCAAATAAACACCACGAAACATGCTACAGATATTGGACTTAGCATTAATGGTTCGCTTAAACAAAGAGATGCAGAAGAAAACAAACATCTACAACCAAAAAATGACACAAAAAAAATAGCACCGCAAAACTCAAAAAAAGTTAGGAAATCAAGGGTCAGGGACCTACCAACACAGAATTATCCAATAAGATCTCCTGCACAAAAACAAATGACACACCAGTCATGACAAAACCAAAAGATACAGGATGACTTTGACAACAGTCAGCTAAGCATTAAAATATAAATGTTGATAGTTATCATTCAAATTGGCTTAGCTTCAGCTTAAAAATTTGCCACAAATATTTTATTTTCCAACTTAACAAAACGAGTTAAGCCAAGTTCTTGAAAATAGTCAACTCAAGAACTCCAAGATGTAAATATATAATTTTAAAATGTACACGTGATTAATTTTAGGTTTTCCTTTGGAATCCATGACTAAGCCTCAGTATCAAACCAAATCAAGTAGACAAGAGTATGAGAGGAGTGATCTGAATTGCATTCACATGAACAGGTGTCCAACAAGAGGCAGAGTTAATGGTTTACCTCATCAGAAGGTAATTATAGTTTAACTCTTAGAAGCCAAGTTTTAAAACTAAGAGTATTCAGAATTGCAAGTGTAGCTAAGGCCAAGTTCAGAATGAAAGTCGAAGAGCATGCAGTTAGAAGAAAATACTTTCCAGTAAGACTTTTGCCTAATGATGAAATGCAATTTCCTTACTTTGGTGAATACTGTAAAATATAATAAAGTCAACCTAATAAATTCAGACTAAATTACTAATTACTATCACTATATTAATTTAGTGTCAATATTTTGGTTAGTAATTTATTCTATATGATTGTGTATTAAAAAAATCATCTTACACCTTGAATATTATGAGTTAACATGAGTAAGATTTGTAACTGTAAGAGTTCAGATTTTCTCACTTGCTCTCGATGTACCCAAAAGTCTGATAATACAATAATCTCTATTCTTTTTCATATGTAACTTTTTTTGATGCCTATTTGTTTTTCCTGCAGTAGTAATATGTACCCTTTTATGATCTGAGAAAGAAAAAAAGTTAATGAGTTTGATCAGATTTATTTATATTTTTGAGATAGCTCCATTGCCCAGGCTGCAATCATGGCTCACTGTTGCCTCAACCTCCTGGGTTCAAGTGATTCTCCCACCTCAGCCTCCCAAGTAGCTGGGACTACATGGTGAGCATCACCACGCCTGGATAATTTTCTTTAAATTTTTTGTAGAGACAAGCTCTCACTATGTTCCCCAGGCTGGTCTCGAACATATGGGCTCAAATGATCCTTACACTTTGGCCTCCTAAAGTGGTGGAATTAAGATGTGAGCCACTGTGCCCAGCTAATCAGATCTTATTTATCATGAATTAATGGGTTAGTCTTGCTCTTCATTTATCAATAAACTTTAGTTAATAAAATAATTCATGTATCAGGTAAAGAAGAAAATTTAAAGGTAATTAATGGAAACCTTCTATAAGACGAGGAAAAAATAGCAGCATCACTAAATTTAAATGGAGAGTAAAAGATCAACATGCAAAGGAGTGAAAACTTTTTCAATAACTGGTTTTAGTAATGGCTCTTCAAACATAAAAAGTAATATTCCTGAAGAAGAGTCACTGAATGGTATAGGTAAAATTCTTTTCCTGTAAGTGCTGTTTTCCCTAATACATGATTGACCAAGGTCTAAAAAATACAGGAACAAAAGTTCCTGTCGGGAAGTCAGTCACATTCTCTTTTTAAAGTTTTATTGGGCTAGGCATGGTGGCTCATGCTTGTAATCCCAGCACTTTGTAGGGCTGGGGCAGGAGGATGGCTTGAGGCCAGAAGTTCAAGACTAGCCTGGGTAACGTACAAGACCCTGTCTCTACCAAAAAAAAAAAAAAAAAAAAAATTGGCTAGGTGTGCTAGTACATTCCTGAAGTCCTATCTCTTGGGAGACTGAGGGGGGCAGATCACTTGAGCCCAGGAGTTTGAGGCTACTACAGGCTATCACTGCACCACCACACTCCAGCCAGGGTGACAAAGTGAGACTGTGTTTCTAAAAAAAAAAAAAGTAAAGTGTTATATGACTATCAGCATCAATAATTAATATAATGATTAATCACTGTGTGTTGAAGGCACATGTCAAGACAGCAAAAGCAACTACCATTACTGTGTACTAATTAAAAGCCTGTGACACGTGCCCTTACAAGCAGCATTTTGTGTAATCCTCATGTTTTACAGACAAGGTAGCTGAGGCTAGGAGAGATTATGGGACTTCCCTAAAGGCACACAGCTAGGAGATGGCAGAGTTGAGATAAAGTCTATCCATAAAATCTACAAAGGTAGTATGGAATAACGAAATAAGGACTGGATGAGGAATCCAGAAACCTGCAATCTAGACTTAGCCACCACTTAGATGTGCTAGATGTGTTATTTTAATTTTTTGGTCTTCAGCTTATCTTTTATTGGGAAGACTGGTTTTAATAATGCAAACATCATTCTACAAAAATAGGGATAACCTATGTGACACATTTTTAAGATTCTGAGGTTCTTTCAAGCTCTGAAATGTTGCATATTTTGCCTCCAGCTTGAAAATGAAAGGTCTACATAATGATTCTTAACAGGTCATGTTACTAATGGGAGTGTGACATGAACACTGTAGGAGTAGAAAAAGTTGAAAAGCAGTGGTGCCAACTTATAATTCCAAATGCAACTCAATTTTTAAAGCAAGTCCAGATAGAAACTAGTGACAGAATAAAATCTTTTTTTTTTTTTTTGAGAGGGAGTTTCACTCTTGTTGCTTAGGCTGGAGTGCAATGGTGTCATCTCAGCTCGCTGCAACATCTACCTCCTGGGTTCAAGCGATTCTCCTAACTCAGTTTCCAGAGTAGCTGAAATTACAGGTGCCCGCCGCCACACCCAGCTAATTTTTATATTTTTAGTAGAGACGGGGTTTCACCATGTTGATCAGGCTGGTCGTAAACTCCTGATCTCAGGTGATCCGCCCACCTTGGCCTCCCAAAGTGCTAGGATTACAAGCGTGAGCCACTGCACCCAGTCGGGAAATCTTTAAACCAATGACTATAAATCACTTCTAAGGAACCTCTGGTTGATGGTCTTTATCTTTCTACATTCAGTAGATACAATATTAGAAGCCAGATATTGATGCATATGTAGCTGAAATATTAAGGAAAAGTGTTATTTCTCCATCAGGGATGTAAAAAACTTTGTAATAACTTAGAACAGATGAAAAAGAAGAAAAAAAAAGACAGCTGACCACATAAAGTTTTGCATGTCCTACAGCATTTACACAGTACATGGGACCTTATAAGTACCCAATATGTTTACTGATTTATGAATATTTCAAATATTAAGTTCAACATTAATGGGAGAAAAATGAATTAACGTTAAGAGAGATTTAAGAGCTGATTACATGAAAGCTGCCCCCTACTCCCCAAAAAGACTAGAACTGAGGTGAAATAGCTATGTATATAACATATAACTTTGTACATAGTTTAGAGGATAATTAAAATGTGTACTGGAATAAATCTAAGATTCAAATAAAAGAAGCTAAGAACACGTTTACAATTTTATACTCACACAGAGGCAGCTAACCAGGCTAGACAAGTTGACACGTTGTGGAGCAAACATATGAAGCTGCTGAAGGCAAGAGATAGCCTGAGCTTGAACAAGGCAATCTGGGTTATCTTGCATTACTGCACAACCCAGTAGACAGGAAGTCCTTAAGGTAGAAATTGAAGCACTGTTACCTAAAATAAAAAGCAGAAAGCTTTTAATAATTGGCCTATAAAATCATTATTCTTTAAACATATATTACAGGTTTTAAAATTTACTTCCAGTTTTAAGCTTACAAATCTGTGACATACAATTTCTTCTACAAAAGTAGGGATAATCTAAGTGACAGATTTTTAGTTTACTTTAGTTATTCTTTTTTTTTGAAACAGAGTCTCACTCTGTCGTCCAGGCTGGAGTGCAGTGGCGCCATCTTGGCTCACAGCAACCTCTGCCTCCCAGGTTCAAGTGATTCTCCTGCCTCAGCCTCCCGAGTGGCTGGGACTACAGGTGCACGCCATCATGCCTGGCTAATTTTTTGTATCCTTATTAGAGATGGGGTTTCACCATGTTAGCCAGGCTGGTCTCAAACTCTCGAGCTCTGGTGATTCCCCCTGCCTTGGCTTCCCAAAGTGTTAGGACTACAGCCGTCAGTCACTGAACCTGGCCTACTTTAATTATTCTTAATTGGAAAAGTTTATTACAACACAAATTATTAGGCAAAAAAGAACCTATGACTATCAGTAGGTTGTGCCAAATTTTCATAAAAAGTGGAATTAGAAATTGCCAATAAACTTAGCCTTGTATTAGTTAAGAATTACTTTCATGTATTATAATCATGCAATACTATTCAATCTGAACAGCTCAGAATATCTGAAATTTTGGATTACTTAAATAGAGATCAGAGCTCTTTGGATGATTCTGCTTCATGTCTGTCATGTTAACTGTTAAGGAAGGCATTTTTAGGAGATATGTAATTGTCTAAATATTGCACTGTCTTTTCAAAGTAAGAGAAATCAGGCTGAATGGTATTTATACATTGATTTAACTAACCATACAGCACCTATCACATGCCAAGCATACAGACCAGGAACTGAATTCATTTTTATGTGTACTATTTTTCATGTAAAACATCACAAAAGCGGCTATGCACACCTTGTAGCTCTGGACCTAACGTGGTAATAAGGGCATTCAAACAGCGACCAAGGCTTTGGTGAACTTCAGCATGAGTAGGAGGCACATTTAATAACAACATTATAATAAGAGAAAGGGTAGGTTCCACATGCACATAATAGAGTGGGCCAGCAGAATCAATGATCAATGATAGAGAATGTAATGCCCAGGTCTGTAATGACAAAGAAAAACAATTAAAAACATTACAGCAGCAATAAGAAACATAAAATACATCAAATTGTTCTTTTGTTGAAGCAAGTGATAAAATGGGAAGAGAAATGGAGGACTTGCAACTCAGAGGCAATCATCCAATTTAGAATGACATAGTTAGATATAGTTCACCATTAAGAATTTCAAGTAATAGTTGGTACTTTAGCTAACAGCTTGAATCGAGTCTAGTTTGTTGAAAAATTGTTTCATCTATAGAAAGAATGAAAATTCAAGTCTTTAAAAAGATTCAACAAAACCTACAATTACAAACATCAATATGGGAAAATCACTTCAACATAATAATAAGTGAAGAAAGCCAGACATAAAAGAATATATGTTGTATTATTCTATTTATATAAAGTATAGAAGCAGGCAAAACTAATTTAAGCTACTGCAAATTGCAACAGTGGTTATCCTTGGTGGGGGCAGGTAGTTATCTAGAAGACAGTATGAGAAGTATGTCTGGGGTATTGATAATGGACTGCTTCTTGATTTCAAGTGATGGTTAATGTACTGTTTGTACACAGGTATGTACACTTATGACAGGTGTGCGCACATGTGCACGCGCGCAGACACACACACACACACACACACTTTCTCTCTCTGGTTTAAATGAAAAAAGACTGGCCATATACTGATAACCACTGAAGTTAGGTGATGAGTATAACAGATTAATTACAGTAGACTTTCTAACTTTGTGTATGTTTGAATGTTCCTTAACAAGTAATAAATTAAAAGGTTTCCTTTCAGAAAATGAAAAAGTTTTATTCCTCTTATCAACAGATGTGCAAGAACGCTTATAGTACTTTAAATGCTGCAAAAATGAGCTTCTATTTGTTAAGTGAGAGGTAGCAATCAAGAAAACTCAAAATTGATGACACTGGAAGCCACAGAAAGAAGTATATGAATTAAATCAACAAAAAAGGTATTAAATATAAAACTGTGGGCATTCAGAACAGACTTATTGAGGAGACAGAAGAGGAATATAATAGAAGCAAAAAGTACTATATTTAAGGATGGGTGAAAAATGGAAATCTTATGTCAATTCAGTCAAGTACTAGATGAAGTGAGGAGGTGAGTAGCAATATGGTAATTCAGAGAGAGAAAGCTAACTGGACTAAAGCTTGATGAGATGCTGGCTAAACTGGATCTTAAAAGACTAAAATGTGGAATATTAAACAGGCATGTAAGGAGAGAAGGAAAAAGAAAATAATGTAAATGTAGACATTAGAATGACATGCGGGTAGATCTTCTGTAGGAGATGTCAACAGTTTGAGGTAGTAACAGAAAACGTCTGTGGGTCAGTTGATGGGACTGATATAAAGAAGTTGATTAAAGAAGCAATAAGCACTTTGTCAAGCTTTTCTGCGGGAAGGTGGCAACATGAAAATCTTGTAGGAAAATGAATTTAGCTTTATATCTAGAGAGAGTTAGAAAGAAAAGAACCTAAAAATGTGACTAATTAGGAAGCTATGACAGTAATGTGGCACACATTAATAAGGGAGACAGATAAGATGACAGAAGGGGAGTAAAAGAACAGGAGAAATAAAAATCATTCCATATTTGATTAAGATAGCAGAATGATGATTTTATTGACAGAAATGAGTAAGATATGTACAATGATGTGGTAAAGTGGTTAAGAACAGGAGTTTGGAGTCCATGACTTGTGTTCTTGATCTGATTCCATGATTTATTAGCTTTTCAGTTGTGAGCAAGTTGCTTAGCTTCTCAAGCCTCAGTTTTATTTCCCCATAATGGACTATATACCCTAATAAATTATTATGAGGACTAACTGAATTACTATGAGACTTAGAAGAATGTATTGTAACACCTGGTACCTATTAAGCTCTTTAAAATAGTAGATGCTATTATTATTATCATTATTATTTTTTGAGACAGCATCTGGTTGTTGCCCAGGCTGGAGCATAGTGGCACAATCTGGACTTACTTCAACCTTTGTTTCCCCAGCTCAAGCCATCCTCCCACCTCAGCCTCCTGAGTAGCTGAGACCACAGATATGCACCATCATGCCCAGCTAATTTTTGTATCTTTTGTAGAGACAATGTTTCACCATATTGCCCAGGCTGGTCTTGAACTCCTGAGCTCAAGCAGTCCACCCACCTTGGCGTCCTAAAGTGTGGGATTACAGGCATGAACCACCACACCCAGCCCAATGCTATTATTAAGATGGAACAGAGATACATTTTCAGAAAAACACATTGAAATTGACTACAGACATTCTGAATGTGAGGGAAGATTTGAATTTAAAAAATCCATCAAGGTTAACAATGGCTTTGACACTATGGGGGGAAAACCATATTTGCAAATTTGCAAATCATATTAATGGTCAATATAACAATCTGCATCATCTACAAATCATGAATTTAAAGGGAAGTATCACATGAGGTACCCACCTGCACATCAGGAGAAGTGCTGTCCTGAGCCAAAGTATAAAGGATTCCAACACAAGAATTTAGGTGTTGAGAAGAACTTATTCCTCCTAAATACCTATGTAGGGATGCCAAGGCCAACGAGTATCCTGTTCTAGTAACCACATCCCTTGCTGATTTCAATCTGTAAATATGAAAATAAAAATAAATTGCAATCACTGCAAAAGGAAAAAAACCATAAAAGCTAATGCATGTACACTGCCACTTAGGCAAAACTTTTTATATGGATAGTTGTAAAATTTAGAAATATATTTTCAGCTAACTAATGAAAAATTCTGAAGTAACCTGAAAGGCATCTTGCAAAGAAAAATATTTTGAATCAAAATGTCTTTATATTATTAATGGTTAGTTTAGTACGAACAGTTTCAATATCTTTCATATACATATGTGCACAAAGTTTTTAAGACAAGCATTATTACTTTATGATTAAGTTATATTTAAAAAACTCAAATGCTGAGATACTTTAATTTCGTAGAGTTTCAATTTAACTTTGATTTTAAAATTAAATAGGCTAGGTGCGGTAGCTCATGTCTGTACTCCAAGTGCTTTCGGAGGCCAAGGTCGAAGGATCACTTTAACCCAGACCACCTGGGCAACATAGTGAGACCCTGTCTCTATTAAAAAGATTTTTGGGGGTGGGTGCCAGTGGCTCACGCCTGTAATCCCAGCACTTTGGGAGACTGAGGCAGGCGAATCACAAGGTCAGGATATTGAGACCATCCTGGCCAACATGGTGAAACCCTGTCTCTACTAAAAATACAAAAATTAGCTGGGTGTGGTGGCGCATGCCTCTAATCCCAGCTACTCGAGAGGTTGAGGCAGGAGAATCACTTGAACCAGGTAGTCAGAGACTGCAGATCACGCCACTGCATTCCAGCCTGGGGACAGAGCAAAACTCTGTCTCAAAAAAATATATTTAAAAAAATTAACTGGACATAGTGGCACAAGCCTGTAGTCCTAGTCACTTGGGAGGTTGAGGTTGGAGTATTGCTGGAGTCCAGGAGTTTGAGGCTGCAGCGAGCCATGATAACACCAATGTACTCCAACCTGGGTGACAGAGCATGACATTGTCTCAAAAATAAATAGATAAATAATAAATGTAAGAGAAGTTGACGTTTATTAGGAATTTTCTATGTACTGTGTGCTCACTTAAGTGGTTTACATTTATCTTTCTTTAATCCCCCCCAGCAACCCTGAAGTTCATACTGTTATTCTCAGTTCCTGTTTATAGATGAGGAAACCAAAGTGATAGCTCAAGTAGCTCTCACAAAGTAACCAACTATTAAATGGTAGAGTTGGGATTACAGCCAAGCTAATAACCTGACTCCAGACTTCAAATCAGACACACATATTCAGTAGACTCCAAGGTCAAAGTGCTATCAGTACTACTACAACCACTACTAATACAACCTATTATAACCTTTTATACATATATAACTAATATAACCATGAAGTTTTATTTGTAGGCTTTTTTCCCATATTACTTTAATATTTACTAACTCATTTACCTTAACATTTTTAAGGAGGTAGTGCAGTACCTCCTGGAATAGAGGAACAATGGCTGAGAGGATAAAGTAACCTACCAAAAGTTACAGATCTAATAGAGTTAAAAGTACAGGCCAGGCACAGTGGCTCATGCCTGTAATCCCAGCACTATGGAAGGCTGAGGCGGGCAGACCATGAGGTCAGGAGTTTGAGACTGGCCTGGCCAACATGGTGAAACCCCGTCTCTACTAAAAAAAATACAAAAAATTAGACAGCCATGGTGGTGTGCACCTGTAATCCCAGCTACTCAGGAGACTGAGGCAGGAGAATTGCTTGAACCTGGGAGGCGGAGGTTGCAGTGAGCTGAGATTGTGCCACTGCACTCCAGCCTGGGTGACAGAGTGAGACTCTGTCTCAAAAAAAAAAAGAAAGAAAGAAAGTATAGTTTATGTTTGCTGATCTATAGCCTACAGCCTTTTATTCTTCCTATAGCTTGTTCTTAGTACTTATCATATATATTTTACACTATAAAACTGTATTTCACTATCCTAGATCCCATTCCATTGATGATCAATTATATCATTCATATAGATACTGATCTTTCTCTTATTATATAAAAAGACTACAGCTGAAATAGTAATAGTTTTATGAGCCAAGACCAGCAGGCCAATTTTTCTTTTCTTTATTTTAAAGCAGTCAACATTTGTCAATTTTTTTTCCTTAAATCTCAGAATGAAGATCTTACTAGTTCCAACAAATCAGCAAGCTATACCCAGTTTTGAAACATAGCCCCAGAGTATTAAATAAGAAATTCACTTACTTGTCAAAGCTAACTTGAGCTAATCCAGCAGTAAAAGCTCCATCATCAACCACTTGGGCTAATCTAGCCCATGCCTCTGCAGCTGCACATCGCAGCAAGGGGCTGGGACTTTCTAGGGCTCCTGTAATTAATGTTATGGCAAATCTTCTTATTTCTTCTGGACCTAAACATCCCTTGGAGCCAGCCACATACTGAAATATGTAAAGAACAATCCAAACTTATAATTGTAGTAAATTCTCATATCCAGTTTGGAACGTATATTCTGGTTAACCAAATCTAAATATGTTCATACTTGGATTACTACTTAAAAACAAATCAGAACACAAAAATCCACACCAATTAATACAAATATAATTTCATTTTTTTTCACAAAGCGCTTTAGAATTTTACACCTCCCGGCAGCAATATGGCAATCAATTATCATTAGGGTATAAATGTCCTTGAAAGAACATTAATAGAGATGTCCATAAAGTAAGTGATTAATGAAGCCTATTATATTTTACTGTACATAGAGATGGTAAGTTATAAGTGTAACAACGAGCTGGATTTGGTCCACAGGCTATAGTCCATCAATCCTTGGCTCAGGATATCAGGATCAATAGGTTAATCCATGGCTCTATGCAGAGATGATAGGTTTGATTTCTAATAAGCTTGATGTGGACAAAAAGTAAAAAGAGAATTCCAAATCCTGAAAACTTTTGATCAGGAGATTAAGAAAAATGAAGGAAAAAAAGAGCATTTTAAACACACTGTCCTCTGACAAACTTCACTGGCTATAAATTTTTTAGAAAATTAAACAAATATTTGAATTCAAAAAAATTACCTTCAAGAAACTAGAAAGTGAAGAAACAACATGTAACTGAACCACTTGCTGACGAGCTCCTTTTGTGTGCTTTATACGGTCCAAAAGCTGTTCCAATATAAGAAGCCTACAATCAGAAATAAAAGGATTTAAAAGCAAGTAGGTAAGATTTGTTTTTTTGAGACGGAGTCTCACTCTGTCCACCCAGGCTGGAGTATGGTGGCGCCATCTCGGCTCACTGCAACCTCTGCCTCCCGGGCTCAAGAGAGTCTCCCACCTCAGCCTCCCAAGTAGCTGAGATTACAGGTGTACACCACCACACCTGGCTAATTTTTGTACTTTTAGTAGAGCTGTAGTAGTTTCACCATGTTGGCCAGGCTGGTCTTGAACTCCTGAACTCAAGTGGTCTGCATGCCTTGGCCTCCCAAAGTGCCCAGATTACAGGAGTGAGCCACTGCACGTGGCCTCTCAATACCTTTTATACCTCACACTTTAGGTTCTTTACTGCAGTAATTTCAACTGTGAGACTGCACATTCCAGTAATAGGAAAACTAAAATTTGAGTTAATACCAATATTGATATAACTCCACAAAAGTTTACATGTAACACATAGCCTTTTACAAATTTGAGGCAGGAAGATTGCTTAAGGCCAGGAGTTCAAGACCAGCCTAGCAACACAGTAAGACCTCTGTCTCTACAAAAGATTAAAAAGTTAGCCAGGCATATTGGCACATGACTATAGTCCTAGCTACCCGGGAGGATGAAGCAGAAGGGCCTCTTGAGCCCAGGAGTTCAAGGTTACAGTGAGTTATGATCATGCCACTGCACTCCAGCCTGGGTGACAAAGCAAAACCCTGTCTCAGAGAAAGGAAAAAAAAAAGAAAAGAAAAATGATTTAAAAAGTGTGAAAAAGGCAATATTAAGGGCCAGGCACGGTGGCTCATGCCTGTAATCCTAGCACTTTGGGAGGCCGAGGTGGGTGGATCACCTGAGGTCAGCAGTTCAAGACCAGCCTGGCCATCATGGTGAAACCCCATCTTAAAAAAAAAAGGTAATATTAAATGAAAAAAGAAAGGGTTAAAACTATTTTACATATAGTATTATCCCAAGTATATTTTCAAAGCACAGTTGGGGATTCAAAGAGCTATGCTGCTTCTGGTTAGCTATAGATGCAATCATAGCTCACTACAGCTTTCATCTCCTGGGCTTAAGTGATCCTTCAGCCTCAGCCACCAGAGTATGTGGGACTATAGGAACACACTACCACACTCTCCTAATTTTTTTTTTTTTAAAGAGATGAGGTCTCACTGTGCTGCCCAGTCTGTCTTGAACTCCTAAGCTCAAGTGATCCTCCAACCTCAGCCTCTGAAATTGCTACGATTATAGGGGTGAACCACTGTGCCTGGTCATTTTTCTTCTTTTATAATGTTTGTGAATCCAAATTTCATTATACACATGCACTAAAATTTATTCAACCACTCTGCTACTGGTGAGAAAAATGTTCCAATTTTCGTAATTCTAATTAAGATAAATATACACAATATTTCATGTCCTTATAGCACAGAGGTTTTAATTCCTTATGTCAAGATTAAATATATGTAACTATAAAATAAACCACCCCATCTTAACAACAATTTATCTTTTAAAACACTGTTTCTATGCCTCATACTTTCCTTTTCCCTCTTTTCTCCCTTTAAATGAGAAATCTGAAATAATATTGAAGATAACTTTTTCAGTTATAAATTATCTTGATGGCAGGAAGAGTAAAGCTTTTAATTTTATCTTCATCTCCCTAACATCTTGTGTTTGGCATGTAGTAGGCAGTCAGATGTGCTTGTTGAACAATCATAAATGACAATGGCATCAGGTAATTAAACACAGGGCATGACTGGCTGAAAATGAAAATATGGATATACTTTTATCTGACCTTAACGTACTTTCAGTAATATCCCCAAGTCCTTTAAAACTAGATCTCCATCATTCTGCTGAGGCTACAAGGCAAGTTGTCCTGTAAAAGGCAATTTTGTTACCAAATGAGAATCGACATGGGGATTGTGCCTTTAAAAAATCCAACTGTACAAGAAGTTATAGAATAAAAAGGAAGGTATGAGGCTATGTGTACATCACATGGGTTGGGGAAAGCAGTATGTATAAAATCAACTGATAAAATGTAATAAAGGCTAGGTGTGATGGCAAATACCTGTAATCCCAGCACTTTGGGAGGCAGAGGTGGGCAGATACCTGATGTCAGGAGTTTGAGACCAGCCTGGCCAACATGGTAAAATGCCATCTCTATTAAAAATACAAAAACTAGCCAGGCATGGTGGTGCGTGCCTGTAGTCCCAGCTACTTGGGAGGCTGAGGCAGGAGAATTGCTTGAGCCCAGGAGTGGAGGTTGGAGTGAGCTGAGATGGCGCTGCTGCACTCCAGCCTGGGTGACAGAGTGAGATTCCATCTCCAAAAATAAAATTAAAATGTAATAAAAATGGTGGAGTACTAAGAATACTTAGAAAAGTACCCATTTCCTTATTTCAAGGTTGTGTTCATCATAATAAATATGAAAAACTCAGAAAAGCACATGAAAGTAAAAAATTTACCCCAAATCCCATCACCTGTAAGAGCCACCATTAACATTTTGACATCTTTGTTCTTGTCTTTTCTCCCTCAGACATATGAATTTTTAGAAAACAGAGACTGTACTGTACATACTTTGCTAATAACTTTTCCCCCCTAAACAACATTATCAGAAATTTTCCCATCTTATTAACTATCCTAGTGAATTAATTTTATAAGTATTATTAGTATTATATATTCTGGCAATATAATTTACTTAACCAAATTCCTAGTTTTGGACATTTAGGTTATTTCTAATTTTTCTTGTTACAAATAACATGATAAATATCTTGCATATAAAAATTTTTTCGGTGGTTCACGCCTGTAATCCTAGCACTTTGGGCAGCACAGGCAGGAGGATCGCTTGAGCCCATGAGTTCAAGGCCAGCCTAGGCAACATAGTGAGACTCTATCTCCACTAAAAAGAAAAAAATTTAGCCAGGTGTAGTGGTGCCTGCCTGTTGACCCAGCTACTTGGGAGGCTGGGGCAGGAAGATTGCTTGAGCCTGGGAGACTGAAGCTGCAGTGAGCTGAGACTGCACCACTGAACTCCAGCCTGGGTCACAGACTGAGACCCTGCCTCAAACAAATTAAAAAAAAAAAAAAAAAAGTTTTCTGCCCACTGTTTAAGTCCATATTTTTTTTTCCAAGAACATATTTATTTATGCCCAAAGCACCCTATGGGAAGATTATGGAGAATAAATGGGACAACAAAGGGGAATTAAGAACAACTGTATAATCAAACTCACAAGTTTAAAAACCTGTAATGTCATTATTAGATCATATCCTACATCTGTTATTACAGAATTGTATCACACTGAAAGTTCCAAAAATATGTAAAGTTAAGCATTAAGAATTTTGTTATACTGTACATAAGTTGACCTATTCTATTATTTCTTGACCACATTCATGGACCAAAGACTACAAAACAGGGCTGTCAGAGCCCAAAATATTTTTCTTCATCCTCTGCCCCCCAGTTGTGAAAGAGACTGAATACACTATTAACTAACCAACGATTCAAGATATATGACACCAATTTCTTTAAAGATCTCAAAAAAACATTCTGATCTTCAGGAAGATGGAAATAACTTATTCTTAGTAATACTGAATGATTACCGTTAGTAGTATCAATTATAATCTGTAATTATCATTTTGGAATGAAATGATAGCTATTAAAAATTTTGAGTCTAGATGGAATAAAAATACAGTTAACTGAATAAACGGTGAAGATGTAACATTTGAAAATGCTGATTTTACATTATACATTTTACATTTATATACCCTTTAGACAAAGTGTATACACAGTATATACTCTTTAGACAGAAGGTATATAATGGTTAAATTTTAATACTAAGAATTACAACTGTTTAAGCTTTCCTCTCTGTCCAGCCATTTACAAGTGACAAGACATCATTTGTTGAAGCAGTCCATTTAACAGAATCACCTAAGGCGTTTAAAAAATTTCAGCACCCACCACCACAGTATGTATACTGTACTAACCAGGATCTTCAGTATTTTTAAAATTTGTCTAGATAATTCCAATGTGCAAGTCAAGGGTAGAACAATCCTCGGGTGAATTAAGAAATTCTTTGCAATTAGGTGAAAATCTATTTAAAAGCAACTACAAACGAAAGCTGGAAGCAATGGTTCACACCTGTAATCCCAAAACTTCGGGAGGTCGAGGCGGGTGGATCACCTGAAGTCAGGAGTTCAAGGCCAGCCTGGCCAATGTGGCGAAAGCCCATTTCTACTAAAAATACAAACATTAGCTGGGCATGGTGGCACGTGCCTGTAGTCCCAGTTACTTGGGAGGCTGAGGCAGGAGAATCACCTGAACCCAGGAGGTGGAGGCTGCAGTGAGCTGAGATGGTGCCACTGCACTCGAGCCTGGTTGACAAAGTGAAACTCTGTCTCAAAACAAAACAAAATAAAACAAAAAATAAAGTAACCACAAACAGGTTGGGCACAGTGGCTCATGCCTGCAATCTTAGCACTTTGGGAGGCAGAAGCAGGCGGATCACCTGAGGTCAGTAGTTCAAGACCAACCTGGCCAACATGGTGAAAAACCATTTCCACAAAAAAATACAAAAATCAGCCAGGCATGGTGATACATGCCTGTAATCCCAGCTATTTGGGAGGCTAAGGCAGGAGAATCTCTTGAAACCCAGGAGGCGGAGGTTGCAGTGAGTCAAGATTTTGCCATTGCACTCCGCCTGAGCTGTCTCAAAGAAAAAAAAGGTAACCACAAACAATACATGATTAAGATCAATATTATTCTTTTCTGTATAAAATACCTTGACTTTCTAATCTTTAAACATTTTTGCATTAGAATCCTAGAGTCAGAATAGAATCAACTAATTTAAAAGTCAATTACTTACGCATTCATAAATTGTACATTAATTTATATTATATACATAATATATTATGTCCAACCTTAGGGTAATAGCATGTTACACAACTGTTTAAACTAATAAGGCTAACCACAATAACAACAAACTGGCTTGAAATATTCAGTTGCTATTTAAATAGATACTTTAATTATGACCTTTCTTCTCTAGAACTCAAATATAAGGCCAAAAATGAAAGAGCCTGATAATTTACATAAATATCATATCTGTGATAACAGGAAATTAGAAATTTCTCTATTCATGTAGTTTTCAGAAGAGAGAAACTACTATTCATGTAGTTTCTCTCTTCTGGTTCTGTAACGACATCTACTGGAGACTGCTGATAATTGCTTATGACCCATTTTGTGTATGTGAGATCTTGCCACACCACTTCTATATATAGATATGTTTTTAGTCAGAGTCTTACTCTGTTGCTCAGGCTGGAGTGCAGTGGCGAGATCTTGACTCATTGCAACCTCTACCTCACAGTCCAAGCTATCCTCCCACCTCCGAATCCTGAGTAGCTGGGACTACAGTTGCATACCACCATGCATGGCTAATTTTTGTATTTTCTGAGAGAAGGAGTTTTGCCACATTGCCTAGGCTTCTCTTGAACTGCTGGGGTGAAGCAATTTGCCTGCCTTGGACTGCCAAAGTGCTTGGTTATAGGTGTAAGGAACTGCACCTGGCCACCTATCATTTTTATTCCGTTAGAATTCAAACAGAGTGATGGGGTTTAATTTTATCTGTTCTCAATGTTTTTATTAAAACAAAACTTCCCCTTCCTTGAATATTCATTATTATTATTATAATTTAGGTGGCGATACAAAAAGTATGAGCCCATTAAAAATTTCATTAAACTTAATAAGAAAGCATCTTCCTGAAACTACAATTAGGCAATAAATCCAAAATGAAAACTTCTCTAGAATAATAAAATCACATTTTTAAGAGCAAAGGCTGTAAAAAGCATATTTTCTTTTTCGCTTTTCACCATCAAAGATAGTGAAGCCATTTAAGAGCATGCTTAATATTAAATCCTTTGCTTGAAAGGCCAGCCCTGTTTCATTTGTAGTAGTTATTGTTATATTAATCCAAATTAATTATTTTAAAGTATATGCTTTATAAAAAGGTAGAGACCAATTCAAATTTCATCCTCTCCATGTATCTTTCTTTGAATATTCCAAACCACTGTAATTTTCCTCTTATCTTTTATTCATTAATAATTCAGTCATATATTCTCTTATCACCATAACCTTATACTTACAGTATATACAGGAAATGCTACATCTGGGAGAAACATTATCTTTTGAAATTGAAGCTAGTAAAAATCAATATAAATTTCATTCACTTTTCTATGCAATAAAAGCAAATTATCACAAGACCTGTTTCAGAGAGGCACTGCTGATGAAACTAAAATATTTTTCTAAGTCTTCACCAAAGAGATCAAGGTAAATTCTCTAACTGGTAGCCTCTGGAAGATATAACTGGATAAGAATATTTAATAAAAGTCATGATCTAGTCAAATGTATTGTTGCTGGTCGAGAGAGAGGAAGAAATGAATCAATGAATCAGTGTGGATAATAGTGATTTGTAAACTATTAACCAGAATAGCCTATGAGAGAGATTCACTTCCCATTTAGTTTTGTAGACAGTAACAGAATTTCCTGGATAGTGGATTTTGATGTATATATACTTCATGTATATTTATACTTGTATAAATATATACATGTATATATACTTCATGTATACATATTTGTATGTATATATTCAGTTACCAATTAAGAAACTATCATTCTCAACAAGAAATTATCAGCCTTTGGTTTTTCAAAACAAAAGTCCATTTTTAGGGGAGGACATCTCAAATTTATTAATTTTTCACACACAATAGCATAAGATGGAAATCCCTGCATAATATGCATTAATACTATTAGTCATACCCTTTCCCCCCTAGTTTTATTGAGGTGTAACTGGCAAATAAACACCGCATATATACATAAGGTGTACAACACGATGTTTTTAATGATGCTTTGCTCACATATACATTGTGAAATAGATGACCACGATCAAGCTAATTATAAATAGCCATTATCTTTGTGTGTGTGTGTGTTCTAAAGTAGGGGGTCCCCAACCCCTGGGCCATGGACTGGTACTGGCGCATGGACTGTTAGAAACAGGGCTGCACAGCAGGAAGGGAGCAGCAGGAGAGCGAGCATTATCATCTGAGCCCCATTCCTGTCAGATCAGCAGCGGCATTAGATACTCATAGGAGCATGAACCCTATTGTGAACTGCACATGTGAGGGATCTAGGTTGTGTACTCCTCACAAAGTCTAATGATCTGAGGTGGAACAGTTTTATCCTGAAATCTCCTCCTACCCCTACCCCATGTACAAACTGATCCTTCCACAAAACTGATCCCTGGTGCCTAAATGGTTGGGAACCACTGGTCTAAAGTTCATTTTAAGTGAACTGATAAAAACCATTTAAAATCCACCCAACTGAAAACAAATATCTGGAACTATAATGGTTCCAAAAATTTTCCAAAGTAAGAAAGCCTATGATACCTAGTCTTGAAAAAAACCTAGTATATGTCTTTGTAATAACTGCTCATAAATCAATATTCTTGTCACTATTATTTTTCATTCATATTCTCCAATAGATGATAAGCCAAATGTGGGCAAAGTATTGTACCACAATAGTTCTAGTGGTTTTAGGCATGTAATAATTTCTTATTAAATATTAGCCGAGTGAATAATTAAACAAGAACTTTCATTTCAGCTTCACCTGTCATTTATAAGAAATCATTTAAGCTAATGAGATCTTCTGGCAACATTCTTGTTACCCACCAGTTCTCTATTATGCATTCACTGAAACATTGAAGATGTTTACCTTTGAGTTACTCCCACATGAGTGCATACAACCCCAAAGAGTTTGGCTGCAGAACCAATAACTGATAGTGCTGGAGGTAGGGGCTTAGGCACTGAATCTCCCTCTACATCTTTCTCATAAACAGAGTAAGGGTCATATTCAAGACTTCCGCAAGCAATACCATTACCAAGCAGGAGCTAAAAGGGAAAAAAAACTATGTAAGGTTTTAAAATCACTGTTCAAAGACTGAATCTACTCAAGAGTTAAAAATGGCCATACCTGCTCTTCAATAAATCTATGGTCAGTCTCTTGTAGCAAAGGACTTAATATCAAAAGATCATCCTGATGACAGAGGGGTGGAAGTAAAAATGTAGATGCTGCCACCTGGATATCAGGGGCAGTCAAGTCAGCAGCCAGCTCTTTGAGGATAGCACAGATGTTTCCTGTTGAGTCACAGAAAAAGAGCAATTAGTAATATTGGTTATCTGGTGAGAGTATGGGTTTTAAAATTCAGGTTTAGCTTTAACGCACCCACTGGCCAACTTTAACGTATCACAGCCAAAGATTGTATTTTTCATCCTTGAAAACTGCCCTAGAAATGACTGGCTCATTTCTAGGACTGGCTCCTTGTGACTAGAATGCTAGCTGCAAGGTTAAGAATGGATACTACAAGAACATCTCAAAGTATGTGTATGTGTATACATACCTTATGGTATAACATGACATGAAATATAAAAACAGATGTAAAGAAAGATTTACAAAAGTAGATTTTTTTTTAAACGAGCACAGTCTGAAAAAATGTATAAGAATTAGCTTGAGGCTGGGGGTGCGGTGGCTCACACCTGTAATCCTAGCACTTAGGGAGGCGGAGGCGGGCAGATCACTTGAGTTCAAGACCAGCCTGGCCAACATGGCGAAACCCCATCTCTACTAAAAACACAAAAATTAGCCGGGCATGGTGGCAGATGCCTGTAATCCCAGCTAATCAGGAGGCTGAGGCAGGTGAACTGCTTAAACCTAGGAGGTGGAGGTTGCAGTGAGCCAAGAATGAGGCACTGAACTCCAACCTGGGCAACAGAATGAGACTGTCTCAAAAAAAAAAAAAAAAAAAAGAATTAGTCTGAAAAAACTTAGACACGTTATTATGAAAAATTTCAAACATAAACAGAAGATATAATGGTACTAAGATACCTGCCCCCACCTCTTCCAGCATATGCTCATTATTCATCTTTACCAGCTGGAACAATATCCTTTCATCTACATCCCCATTCCTGATCCCACAATCCTTCACATTATTTTTAAGAAAACCCTAGGCAGCACATCATTTCATCCATAAATATTTCATTGTACACCATTAAAGTGAAATAACGTTTTATGTTGAACATAATCCTACCATGATAATTCATGTTGTAAAAGAAACACTGAAATCAGATTCCCATTCAGCATTAAAATTTCCAACTATCTCATAAATGCCTGTTTTTGCTTGCTTCCATGTTTGAATCTAGATCTAAATAAGGTGTATACGTTGCAGCTAGTTTATCTTGTCTCTTTCAATTTAATATTTTCCCTATACCTTCCCCTCATGGGTAATTTATATGAAGAAACAAGGTTACCTGTTTTGCACAATTTTCTACAGTCTGAATTTTTATGATTATATGTCCCTAGTATAATTTGTCCTATTTGTACTTTTAAAAAAATATAAAGTGGTAGTTGGATCTAGAAGGGGCTCATTTTTCTTTTTGGTGGGGGAGGGGTGCAGGGTGGGTGCAGGTTAGTTCATAAATGAGTATTGTGTTCTACCGTAAGACAAGAGACAACATGGTTGTCTCTAACAAATATACTGAAAAGCTAATCCATTTATCACACTGACCGCAATGATCACCTCAAAGATGTTTTATCCTAACTTCTGTTGGATTATCAAAACATTTTATCCAGAGAGCTTAAATGGCTTTTGCCAGTTTGTAACTTAAGTACTGCAGGAATGAGTAAAAATTCTCTTAGACAAATGTTTATACCATTCCAAGTGTTTCTTTGGGCAATTGCATCAGGATGAAATGAGGACTGGGGTGATACCCCCCAGGCAGAAGTGGCAGGATGAGTTAGGAAGGGTTTACTTGCCATCACCTTCTGTAACATTAGCAGCAGGAACAGTAGTAACAAATAATATTTATTTACTTTTTATTTTTTAAGACAGTGTTTCGCTCTTGTTGGCCAGGCTAGAGTGCAATGGCATGATCCCAGCTCACTGCAACCTCTGCCTCCCAGGTTCAAGCGATTCTCCTGCCTCAGCCTCCAGAGTAGCTGGGATTACAGGCATGTGCCACCACGCCCAGCTAATTTTGTATTTTTAGTAGAGACAGGGTTTCTCCATGTTGATCAGGCTGGTCTCCAACTCCTAATCTCAAGTGATCTGTCTGCCTTGAATCCCAAAGTGCTGGGATTACGGGCATGAGCCACCATGCCCAGCCAACAACAAATATTTATTGAAGTTTATATACATATATATATTTTTTTTAGAGATAGTGCCTCAGAATATTGTCCAAGCTAATCTCTAACTCCAAGCCTCAAGTGATCCTCCTGTCACAGCCTCCTCAATAGCTGAGATTACACATAGTGCTTGGCTTACTGAATACTTAATATGTGTCCGGAAATTTCCTAAAAGCTTTACATATAACGCTCACAGTAACCTAATAAGGTCAGGTTAGTGTGCTGTTTTACAGGTAAGGAAACAGGAACAGAGGATTTATTACTTGCCAGAGATTATATAGTGATTACACAGCTGCCAGACTGAAACCCAGTTAATCAGGCTCCACAATTTGAGCTTTGTTGTTGTTGTTGTTGTTGTTTTTGAGACAGAGTCTCGCTCCGTCGCCAGGCCGGAGTGCAGTGGCACAATCTCGGCTCACTGCAACCTCTGCCTCCCGGGTTCAAGCAATGATCCTGCCTCAGCCTCCTGAGTAGCTGGGATTACAGGCGTGCGCCACCACACTCAGCTAATTTTTGTATTTTTAGTAGAGACAGGGTTTCACCATGTTGGCCAGGATGGTCTCGATGTCTTGACCTCGTGATCTGCCTGCCTCAGCCTCCCAAAGTGCTGGGATTACAGGTGTGAGCCACTGTGCCTGGCTGTCAGAATTTGAGCTTTTAACCACCATGCTGAATCACTCATTCATCTAAATTGTGTTTAATATGCTACAGAGAAAAACTTATATTTATTATTTTTTCTTTTTTTTTCAGCCATAACAATGAAAATTTTTATTATATTTAATCTTCCTTTCAAGAAGGTATACATTATGAGATATCAATACATACATATAATAGCAACATAGGAACTATTATGTTTCGTAAAAGATAAAAACAAAAGCACCATTAAATTTAGGGAAAGGAGAGATTACAGGAATTAGGAAGAGTGGACAGGATCACTGAAGTCTCAATGAAGCAAATGAGAGCTGCTCAAAGGAATGTCTACATTTAACAACCAACATATGACACTTAGGAAAATAATTCTGTCGGTAGTACAATATGCAAGGTATGTTTGTTCCTACAGCTCTGTGTGAAAATAGTAGAAAATCTCTGCTTCTCAGTTAAAGTGTTTACTTGCCCAACTGTCCCTGGAAAAAGTATCTAAAGGTAATTAAGATAATTTTGAAATGCAAATAAACTTTTGTATAAAAATGCATCACTGACTTGCTGATGAGTTATTTTCAGTGTAGATAATATTAAAATATTTGAAAAGAAATCCATACCAAAACTAAGAGAGGAAATAAAAACTAAGAACTCAATTTTCACTCCAATCCTTTGGAAAACTAAGTCACTCTAAGACTCTAAGTCTATATCTGCTGTATAATCATGAAGAAAAGTTATTTCAATTCTTAAATACACTCCTGGTGACAAAAACAATTTCTTACTATGCCCTAGAAACTGACTCTTTGACAATACATTGGAGCAACTGATAAAAATCAAAACTTTATTTATTTTGTTATGGAGTCTCACTCTGCCGCCCAGGCTGGAGTGCAGTGGCTTCATCTCAGCTTACTGCAACCTTTGCTTCCCAGGTTCAAGTGATTCTCCTGCCTCAGCCTCCTGAGTAGCTAAGACTACAGGTATGCACCACCATGCCCAGCTAATTTTTTTGTGTAGTTTTAGTAGAGACAGGATTTCACTATGTTGGCTAGGCTGGTCTCGAACTCCTGACCTCAAATGATCCGTCTGCCTCAGCCTCCCAAAGTGCTGGAATTATAGGTGTGAGCCACCATGCCCAGCCTAGAGTTTGTTTTTTCCAGAAGTTCATAATAAGTTCTGACTTTGTCTCTGAAACTGATTTGATACACACACACATATATTCATTATTCCTTTAGGACTCCTGACTGCATTTCCAAACTCCAATTCTGAGAAAATCCAAGTTAAAAAAAAAAAACTAGAAGACTTCAAGAACTTTTTCCTCTAATTCAAGTTTTTTAAAGGATAAGACTTACATTATCAGGGCATGCCCAGTGGCTCATGCCTGTAATCCCAACACTCTGAGAGACCAAGACAGAAGGATCACTTAAGCCCAGAAATTTGAGAACAACCTGGGCAGCATAGCAAGACCTAGTCACTACAAAATGACAAAAAACAAAAACAAAAAACTAGCCAGGAGTGGTGGCATATACCTGTAGTCCCAGCTACTTGAGAGGTTGAGGTGGGAGGATCACTTGAGCCTGGGAGGTCAAGGCTGCAGTGAGCCATGATCGTACAACTGCACTCCAGCCTGGATGACAGAGTGAGGCCCCATATAAGAAAAAAAAAAGACTTACATTATAACTTATCAGAAGATACACTGTAGATTTTAAGTAGAGATTCTTGTATTCCTAAATGTTTAATGAAGAGTTGAGCAGCAGTCCTTTTGGCTGGGCAGTCGCTCATGCCTGCAATCCCAGAACTTAGGGAGGCCAAGGAGGGCAGATCACCTGAGGTCAGGAGTTCACACCTGTAATCCCAGCACTTTGGGAAGCTGAGGAAGGTGGATCCTGTGAGGTCAAAAGTTCGAGACCAGCCTGGCCAACATGGTGAAACCCCATCTCTATTAAAAACACAAATTAGCCGGGCGTGGTAGCGCTTATCTGTTGTCCCAGGTACTCAGGAAGCTGAGGCAGGAGAATCGCCTGAATCTGGGAGACAGAGGTTGCAGTGAGCCGAGATCATGCCACTATGCTCAAGGCCTGGGTAACAGAGCAAGATGCCGTCTCAAAAAAAAAAGTTTATTTTAGTCTGAAAATAAATTTAAAGGTACTACTGTAAAATTCTGAAGGAAACAGCTTTTGTCACAACCTAACAGTTATCTGAGCTGTGGAACACAGAAATTATCTCTCAGCTTTTTACTAGATACCTAACTAGTAATTTTTTTATTGATAGATAGCACAGAATAAGATATACATATCACTAAAATATGACTGTTAAGTCTCTAAACAGGTTACTTAGAAAAGGCAGCAGCACAACATGAGGCAAACTTATGTTTTAATCTTGACTCTACTCTTTACCAGATATGTGTGCTTGAGTTGGGTTTTGTAACCTAAACCATTATCTGTCAAATAAGAAAAATGTAACTACCTCACTGTATCACTCAAGGATAAACAAGATATGACAGATACAATTTCTAGTATACTGCCTGGCCTTAAGAAGGTGGTTTTTAAAAAAAACATGTTTTAGGCTGGGCGCAATAGCTCACACCTGCAATTCCAGCACTTTGGGAGGCCAAGGTGGGAGAATTGCTTGAGCCCGGGAGTTCGAGACCAGCTTGGGCAACATGGCAAAACTCCATCTCTTCCAAATATACAAAAAATTAGCTGGGCATGGTGGTGTGCCTATAGTCTCAGCTACCCAGGAGGCTGGGGTAGGAAGGTCACTTGAGCCCAAGGTCAAGAATGAAGTTAAGCCATGATTGCTTACCACTGCACACTAGCCTGGGTGAGAGAGTGAGACCCTGTCTCACAAAAAATTAAAACAAAAACAAAACAAAACCTCAAATATATTTATTTACCATAAAATGGCGAACACATGGATTAGAAATGAATTCCCTAAATCTTCTAGAAACAAGGCACTAAATAACTGCCATTATAATTCATTTAAGTACTTAATGAGTAACAATAACTTTCCGTGAACTATACTAACCACAAACAACGAAACCTTTTGGTCTAAGGCACATACCTTCATAGGTCTCAGGAGGTAATAAAATCAATAGTTCATAAAGTCTTTGTCTATAAACCACTGATGGTGTTTTCAAAGGACTTCCATACGTTTTTAGTATTGAAGAAAGCCTTAAAATAAAAGAAAAAGTACATTTTATGCGGTTATCTAACAATATACAAAAACTGACAGTTTAACATCTTAACATATAAGTTATATATCTTATTAACAAACATTAGTGCTGCTTTATTTTTCTTTTTTGAGACAGGGTCCAGCTCTGTAGCTCAGAATGGGTTACAGTGGCATGATTCTGGCTTACTGCAACCTCTGTCTTCTGGGTTCAAACCAGCCTCCCACCTTGGATTCCTGAGTAGCTTGGAACTATAGGCATGGACAACCATGCCTGGCTAATTTTTTTTGTATTTTTGGTAGAGATGGGTTTTGCCATGTTGCCCAGGCTGGTCTCAAACTCCTGGGCGCAAGCAATCCTTATAACTCAGCCTCCCAACGTGCTAGGATTACAGGCCTGAGCCACCACACCTGGCCACAAAATATCTTATGATCTTTCTTCATTCTCTCCTTTCATTTTCATGTACTCTTCTTTATCTTCTGTTTATCTTTCCTATTGGTACTAAGACATCACTTTACCAATGCTCATTCATTCAACAAACATTTGCTAAAAGACTACTACTCTTAACAAGGTACATAATCAACTAAGCATGGTTTTCATCCTTAGCAATACAGAAATTCAATGAAATTACTTTTATTATGTCACTGGAATAAATTTGCTAAACTGTTACGGCATGAGGTTCCGAGGTTCTCTAATAAATTCTGGTGATGTGGAGTCATTTTTTGTTGTGGTTGAGACGGGGTCTTGCTCTGTCACCCAGGCTGGAGTGTACTGGTGTGATCTCAGCTCACTGCAGCCTCAACCTCCAGGGCTCAAGTGATCCTCCCACCTCCGTCTCCCAAGTAGCTGGGACCACAGGTGTGGGCGACCATGTCTGCCTATTTTTTGTAGAGATGGGGTTTTCCCATGTTGCCCAGGCTGGTCTGAAACTCCTGGGCTCAAGTAATCCGCCCACCTCGGCTTCCTAAAGTGTTGGGATTACAGGCGTGAGCCACCATGCCTAGCCAACTGTAATTTCTAGAAACTAATGCTTTGCTATTTTTAGTGTCTAGAAAAAAGGAGAGTTATCTATTGACTTATCATTGCATTATTTTTAAATGTTGGTTCCATACTATTAAGCAAACATAATTATAACACCTGGGTAAGGCCAGAAGTGGTGGAGGCTCACACTTGTAATTCCAACATTTTGGGAGACTGAGGCCAGATGATCACTTGAGCACAGGAGTTTGAGAATATAGTGACTCAAACTCCATCCTCTGCCACTGCACTCCATGACTGCTCCACTGCACTCCATCCTGGGCAACAGACTGAAACAGTGTCTCTAAACAAAAACCAAAACCTCTATTTCAGCAGAATTTTTTAGTTACCAAAGTTAAGAATAAATCCATGGCATTTTTTTATTTCTCTAAGGCCAGATCAGAAATAAATAGCTAACATATAAAAAATCTTTCAATCATATTCACAAGATGTTAGGAAATTATATTTCTAAAGATCCTGCAACATTCACTTACTTTAAATATAATAAAATGTAGTTCAGAGAAGTCTGCGCATATTTTTTTTTAAAAAAAGATGAATAAAACAAAACAATCTAGAAAAGCATTTTTATTGGTTTCTGCTTTCATTAGGAGGGCAGATGATAGTCCCAGCAGGGCCTTTCTGCTACTTACTTAGGTAAGTATAAATAAGTCTTTTATCAGGATAAAGATAATTTGTATTGTTAAACTTATAGAAAGAGACTTTCTATGGGGTAGGGCCAACCAGCCCCTTTATCAATACCAACACTAATATCAGTACCAACACAAGCATCTGAGACTAGACTTGCACCCACGATGAGGTGTAAAACCCATTCATTTTAAGAAACTTTCACCAAACCAAACTAGGAATAGGAGGTTACTCTCTTAATCTGATAAGAGTATCTACTAAGAAAGCTGGAGGAAACATCATTCTTATCAGTAAAACATGAAAAGCATTCCCTTTATATAACCATTTCTAATTTAGTTTTAAATGGCAGTTATCTAATATAGTTAGCACATAAAGAACAGAGAAACAATACTGTAAAAGGAAAATCCAGATAAATCTACAAATAAATGTTTAACATGAGAAAATTCAGCAAGGTGGTTGGATAAAAATACATTCTTATACAGCAGCAATAAACAGATTACACACACTATATATCTACTTAAGAAAAATTAAACTTTTTAAAACACCTCAACAATAGTAAAGAGGTATCATGTTCATGGCTGTTGTAAAACTATGAATTATCTTCAAATTTAACCAGAAATTCAAGCAATCTCAAATAAAATTTCTCTTATTTTTTTTTTTTTTGACGTCACCACATCGATCGGAAATCTCTTATTTTTTTTTGAGATGGAGTCTCACTCTGTTGCCCAGGCTGGAGTGCAGTGGCATGATCTTGGCTCACTGTAGCCTCTTTCTCCTAAGTTCAAATGATTCTCCTGCCTCGGCCTCCCAAATAGCTGGGATTACAGGTGTGTGCCACAACGCTCAGCTAATTTTCGTATATATATATTTTACTACAGATGGGGTCTTACCAGGTTGGCCAGGCTGGTCTTGAACTCCTGACCTCAAATGATCTGCCTGCCTCAGCCTCCCAAAATGCTGGGATTACAGCCTGAGCCACCTCGCATGGCCCCAAATAAAATTTCAAAGAAGAACAAAAGTGCATGAAGGGCCAAAATCTGTCTAAAGAGGAATAAGGTCAAAAGGCTCAATCTAACATATAAAATTTATTATAAAGATAAGGTGTAGAGAGAGCCAAGATGGCCGATTAGAGCAGCTCAGGATTTTAGCTCCCAGTGAAAGTGCAGAGAGTGAGTGGATGCCACAATTTCAGATGAATTTTTGTGGCCCACAGACTGGGAGATTCCCGGCAGAGGAGCCACATGGGTCGGCAGCGTGACTCTTTTGGCCGGTGCAGCTGTTTTGCCAGCACCCCGGTGCGGCACTTCTTGGTGCGGAGTATATCGGTCTGGGTGCCCTTTTAGCTGGGCTCGGCTGGTCCCATCCCCACAAATAAAAGGAGCAATTGGAAGCGCTGAGGACTGAGAGTTTCAC
>CAUYQU010038208.1:0-24077 GCA_963574635.1 Cheracebus regulus | reverse complement strand
AGTCTCATTCTGACCCTCCGGCTGGAGTGCAGTGGCGTGATCTCAGCTCACTACAACCTACGCCTCCCAGGTTCAAGCAATTCTCCTGCCTCTGCTCCGAGTAGCTGGGATTGCAGGCACCCATCACTATGCCCAGCTAGTTTTTGTATTGTTGGTAGAGTTGGGGTTTCACCATGTTGTTCAGGCTAGTCTTGAACTCCTGACCTCAAGTGATCCGTCTGCCTTGGCCTCCCAAAGTGCTAGGATTACAGTCATGAGCCACCACACCTGGTTGAGGATTAAGGATTTTTGAATGACAGATACCACTTTGGATCCACCGTCCACCCCACACTCCTTGATGAAGAATGCTTATAAGAACTCATAAATGTTACTCTTGCCCTGGAGAAGGCTACGGACAGTCACAAGGATGGGAAGTGGTTTTGCATATCTGAGCACCCTAATCTACAGAAGGTAGAAGTTATCCCCAGGATAACTTCTCCCTTGATTATATGCCACAATGATCTGAAACATAAATATAAAAATAAGCCTACAAAAGAAATTGCCTTTTTCCATAATGACATTAGAGGAGCTGATAAGAGCAAGAGCAGGAGTCAAATAAAGATGATATTTTAATGAAATGGTTTTAGTCTATCTTCAAAGGGCTTAACGGAGCATAAGTTTGATGATGATACTTGAATAGTAATGCACATTTAAGAAACCACCAATCAAGGAAGTAGTCATTGATTTGCCCATGTGCTCACCTGATCATCCTCTAATTGGGGTGCATGGACTTCAGGAGAAGCCCTTCAGTTTTAATGACTACTAATGCCTTGCTCTCTTCTAAAAAAGTAGCCTCAACTCTTTCTGCCTTTTACTAGATGTTATACAACCTGTCTCAGGATTTGCTAGAGAAAAAGAACCTACCTCTAGCAGCCTTGCGTGAGGGTCTCAGCCAGCACAGGAAGGGAATATAAATGGCCTTTGCATCAAGAAGATCTGCTACCCCTGAAATGTTTGGCTCAGATGCTGACCAACAGGGACAGTCTGTGATGGGTGCTGGCCACATGGCCCAGTCAAATATTAAATATTGTACTAGTGGAAAAAGGGAAGCAGATTGACTTCAAGCTACTGTCCTGAGCTAAGCCAGGTCCTTACTTTGGTAACTCAAGAAGATTGTATGTAGCACACCCCAGTCTCAGAAGCCCCAAGTGATTGTATAGATGATAAGGTGGTTTTCCAAGATTTCTTCATGTTCTAGTTTTTCTTGCAATAAATTCCCTATCATCAAAGACCATTCCATGCTCTTCTCACATACCACAAAGGAAACTGACCATAAATAGAACTAGGAGCCTCATTATTTGACAAAATCAAAGGTTATCTTTCCATTACTTATGCCATCTGAATTTAGAAAAATATATTTTATGTTTATATGAGAACTGTGAATTCTTTTAAAGTCAGGAAGGCCATTTTAAGTCTGGAAAGCAAATAAGTTGCATTTTTCATCTCCTGTAACTTTTGCAGACACTGCTAATTGGATCAATAAACTATCAAAACAAAACAAAACAAAAACCAGCTTTGGGCTCAGCATCTCCTTCAAGATAGTGTCCAAGCAGTGACTTGCCCCAGATAACAAAGTGAGATTCATTTGCTGACTTCTTTGAAATAATTTAATCCAAGACAGCAGTGTCACAAAAATAGAACTCTTCCAGATGTTAAAAGACTTGGGTCCCAAATCAGTGTGGTGTCCCCCTCAACAATATCTTCTATTCACTCAACGGGAATAACAACATCTGCTTCAGCCAGCTCTCCAAAGACTTGATATTTGTGAAAGTACTTTGTAAACAAAATTCAACATACAAAGGAAAGGTGTTATTATATATAAAGCAAACATCTGGAAATACTGAATATGGAATCTGTTCTCAAACCCAGATGTGTCTACCTCTTAGCCAAAGTTTAGTTCCCCTTTTCAAATATAACAATACCTAATAATTCCCAAGCCTAGGACTCCTATTTCTAGCACTGTAGCATATATCTTGTGTGAAAGACTACGTATTTTGTGTGAAATAATTAAATGTTAGATGAAATATAAAAACAATATTTTAAACATGTCACTATGTTGACACTGAGAAAAATTAGTAAAAACAACATTCCCAAAAATGAAGGGAGAGAAAAAACCTAAGGTGCAAGGAAACAAGAAAGCCAGAGAGCCACACTTGGTCCCGAATGTTTCTGTGGAGAACTGCAGACCTTGAGCTTCCACTCAATGTCTCCTTGAGGCATAAGGATGAAGAAACAAAGTCTCAGGACTGCCCAAGGTGAAAAATATAACAGAAGATCCCTGAGTAAATCTTGCACCTCCAAAGACTAAACAATCTGCTTAAGAATAAGTAGAAAAAAAACCAGGCACAGTGGCTCACCCCTGTAATCCCAGCTCTTTGGGAGGCCGAGGTGGGTGGATCACCTGAGGTCAGGAGTTCTAGATTAGCCTTGCCATCATCGTGAAACCCCATCTCTACTAAAACCGCAAAAATTATCTGGACTTGGTGGCGAGCAGCTGTAATCCCAGCTACTCAGGAGGCTGAGGTGGGAGAATCACTTGAATCCGGGAGGCGGAGGTTGCAGTGAGCTGAGACTGTGCCAATGCACTCCAGCCTGGGTGGCAAAGAGAGACGCCATCTAAAAAAAGGAAAGAAAAAAATATGTAGGAAAATAAACCTTCCCTTCAGAAGGAAGCAGCAAGGACACTTGCCTGTCTCCATCTTTGTGCTATGTAAAAATATTTTAGAACTACAAGCCACCTCTCATAGGTTTTTGCTGTCCAATTCATGCTTCTCATATGGCCTCCAAAAAACCCCAAGTGGAGATTTAATTTTGAGTGGTACTGAGATAGTTCTTGCTATCAGGCGATTGGCAAAATCTCTTTCTAGAGGAATTCAACTTCAACCCAGACATCCAGATATTTCCCAAAAATAAACTTCTAGGAAAAATTAAAAGCCCAGAGTAAGAAAACCAAAACACAAAGATTTAGGACATCATAAATGAGAATCTACAAGAAAAATGGAATTATAACAAGTTTAGATAGTATAGATACAAGGCACGAATATAAAATAACTATTTGCAATATGCTTGAAGAAATTTGAGAGAAGCTTAAAACTAAAGATGGAGAACAAACATTATAAAAGAATCACAAAGTAGATGTTTTAAAAGACCAAATAGAATTTCTATAAATAAAAAATATAGTAATTAAACTTTAAAATGCATTAGATGGATTAAATAGCATGTAAAACAAAACTAAGTAGAGAATTAGTAAATTGAAAGATAGATTCAAATTTTATCCATAATTCAGTTAAAATTTTTAAAAGACATATGAAAAATAATGAAGGAAAGATTAAGTGACGTGGATGATATGGTGAGAAGGTCTTACAAATGTCTTAAGTGAAGTTCTAAATTAGAGAAGGAAGTAATCGAGAAAATGGAGAAGAAGCAATATTCAAATAGATAATGGCAGAGGATATCTCAGGATGTTTAAAGACACAAACTGGAGATTTATAAACCCCAATGAATCTCAAACAAGATAAATAAAAGGAACCCCACACCTAGACACAGTAATAATAAAACTTTACAACACAAAAAAGAAGCAAGTTGTTAAAAACGTGCAGAAGGGAAGAAAAGAATATCTACAAAGGAGCAGCAGTAGGACTCACAGCTGACTCAAAAGATCCAAAAATCAAAGCTAGAAGCCAGTGAAATAATAGCATCAAAGTTCAGAGAGAAAGAGTAATGGTCAAACTAGAATTCCATATTGAATAAAGCCATCTTCCAAGAGTAAAGTCAAAGACAACTTAAGAAATCCAAAACCACCGAGCATGTAGCTCACACATACACAAATAAATCAAGGGAAATGTAAGGCATATGTCTTAGGCAGAAAGTGGTAAGGCTGTGATAGACGAGGGAATGGTTAGCAAACATACTGGCATAGCTGTGAGTAAAAGTGTGCAGAGGTTGGTAGTTTGTTAGGAGGAAGGAGAAAGAATCAAGCTAGAATTAAAATACCAGATAACACTATCGAATAAGTTAGAACATATTATTGATCAGAGTTAAAGCATTCAATGTTCTTACATTGCTCAAGAGGAAGAAAAGGTATTCACTTGAGACTTCATTAACTATGTTTGTTAAACTAGAGGTTTGATAGAACTTTCAAACTAAAAGAAAAAATTTCAAACTGAATTCAGATATAAAAACAATATAAGAAAGGAGAAAGAAGCACATAAAGAATATACAAATACAGCTTTAAATATATGAGTAATTATAAGAAATAGAATCAAAATCAGCTCCCAATTTAAAGTTTTGTTAAAAATACATTCATAAAATATAGGGCACACACAAAAGCGAAAAAAAAAGAGGCAAATATTAATGAATACAATTCTGTGTCAATATTAATGTGTGACAGTCTTTATGGTAAAAAGCAATATTAGAGATAAAGATGATTCATGACTTGCTTACACAGGTAGTAGAGGGTATAATAGGAAGTATTACAATTCTAAACTATTTATACATTACTCCAAAATGTATGAATCAAAAATTGATGAAATTACAAATACCATAGAACTGCAACATTTACCATAATAGTGAAAAAATTTAATGCTCATCTTTGCTGTTGACAAATTAAGAATAAATAGAAATCAGAAAAATTATATAGGACATATATACTAACTGACCATATACTAATTCTCAATGATAGTCTCAGATCTAAGGACTGGTTAATTTTTATAGACCTCTATCTGACCATAATGTAATTGAATTATAAATCATTTTGAAGATATAACTAGAAAAATATCTTATGTTTGGGATTTTTTAAAAAGCTCTTCTAAACAACTGTGGGTCACAGAAGAAAACAATGTAAAATGAGAAATATCCAGAATTAAAATTAATGAAAATAATACATATTAAAACTTGTAGAATAAAGCTAATGCAACATTTAAAGAAAACTTTATAGCTTAAATTGTTTATGTTAGAAAAACAAGACTAACATTACTGAGCTACATTTAAGTAACAATAAGTTTAAAAAGAACAATAGAATACATTCAAAATTGAAAGAGAAAAATAACAAAGATAATAAGAAAATAACAAAAAGCAAAACAAACATACAGTAAAGAGACTCAAAGCAAAAAAAAAATCAATTCTTTGAAAAGACCAATGAAATATATTGAAATGACTAACTTCTAAAAACAAATAAAAATTACTAAAATATCTCAGGATAAAAACATTTTAAAATCCAAGAGTTTTATAACTCTAGGCAAACTGATTCTATATTTTGAAATCTAGGACCAAATGTTTCATGGGCACATTTTGCAGACATCCCTCCAAAAATTTAATCATCTCACATAGACTCTTTACAAAGAATTAAAAATAAGGGAATATTTATTTTATGAAGCTTGTTAACTATGCTATTCAAGTCTTATATATTTTCCAATTCACATTTGATCTATCAGTCACTGAAATGTATGTGTGTGTGTGTATATATATATATATACACATATATATAGTATACATATATATTAGTATACATATATATATTTTTTTTAGTCTGTTTGTTTTTGTTTTGGAGATGGAGTTTCTCTCTTGTTGCCCAGGCTGGAATGCAATGGCATGATCTCAGCAAACTACAACCTCCACCTCCTGGGTTCAAGTGATTCTCCTGCCCTCAGCCTCTCGAGTAGTTGGGATTACAGGAAACTGCTACCACACCTGGCTAATTTTTGTATTTTTAGTAGAAATGGGGTTTTGTCATGTTGGCCAGGCTGGTCTTGAACTCTTGACCTCTGGTGATCTGCCTGCCTCAGCTTCCCAAAGTGCTGGGATTACAGGCATGGGCCACCGTGCCCGGCCTGAAATGTATATTTATAGCTTAAACAATTTTCTTGGATTTTGTAGGACTTATATTTCTATTTTGTACATCTGTCTTATTTTGTTAACAGTTATTCCAAAACCATACAGGTACGGTACAAGAAATGAGAATTACCAACCAATATTACTCAAAGCATATTTACAAAAATCTTAAACAGAATATTATCAACCAAATCTATCATTGAGTAAAAGGGGAATACATCTTAGCCAAGGTAGGTTAATTCCAGGAATTAAAACAAGTTTAATATTTTTAAAATTGATTACTATAAATCAACATGTTAACACATCAAAGGGAAAGTATCACTGTTTTTGATGCACAAAATTCCAAGTTCATTTTTAGCAAACTAGGAAGGGAAGGAACCTGATAAAGAATATCTACAAAAAAAAAAGTCCTACGTATTAATCAGATATTTAAAGTATTCCCTTAATATCAATAACAAGACACAAATGTTTGCTATCCCCACTTCTAGAACGTTGCACAAGAGCTCCTAGCTAGAGAAGTAAGACAAGAGAACTCAATAAAAGGGTTAGGAATTAGAAAGGAAAACATGAAACTGTCATTTTTTGCAGGTGGCATGATTTTCTATGTAGAAAACTCAAAATAACTTATGGATAAGTAATTAGAATTACTAGGAGAGTTTTTCAAAATTTCTGCATTAATAAAATTAATATTCCAAAGTCACTGGCATTTCAGAATACCAGAAAATAATTAGCTAGGAAATGTAATTTAACAAATAAAATTTATGATAGCAATAAGAATATAAAACACCTAAGAATTAGTCTAATAAATGATGTGCAAATCCTTTAAAGAGAAGGATAAAACCACTAAAAGACATTAAGACTTAAATAAATAGACAAATATACCATATGCTTGTAAAGGAAGACATAATTTCTCCCCAAACTGAACCCTAGATTCACTAAAATCCCAATAAAAATCTCAATAAGGGTTTTCATGGAACTTGACAACTGGGTCTCAAGGGCTGGGAATAGCTAAGACACATCTAAATGGGAGAGATGTGGTAGACAACCCTCTGCTTCCAATTATACAAGGATTACACTCCCCTGAATCCTTGAAATCAGGTGTAGTCATGGGAGTAGCTCTGCCAATGAAATGTAAATATAACTGACATGCGTCACTTCCGGGAAAAAGAATTACAAATTGATAAGTGATTCTCCAAGCTCTCTTTTCTTCTATGGAAGAACATACTGAGATAGTAACAGAACCTCTGTTTGTCTGGAACCCTGAGTGACCACAACTGTATGTCTAGCATGAGTAAGAAACAAGCCCTTTAAGTTTTAAGCCACTGAGATTTGTACCCAAAGACAGCCCAACCTATCCTAACCTATCCATGGAGAATTTGTCTTATTTAAACCTTATTATAAAATTTATAATGTCAAAATATATTATAAAGATATAATGATTAGGACACTGCAGCACTGGTATAGGAATAAGCAAATAGACCCATCAATCAGAATTTTGAAAGCCAAGAAAAAGACCCATTCTTACATGAATGAAATATGGCAGGGGTCATGATATGTTGTAGGTCAGTGTACATCAATAAACAGTGCTGGTATCCATATGGAAAAAAAAATTGAACTATTACTATACTCAGAAATCAATTCTGGATTATAAAGCTAAAGGAGAAAGCAAAACTATAGGACTGTTGGAAAATAACACAGTCTTGGGATTGAGAGATATGTGTTTAAAAAGATACAAAAAATATTCATCACAAAACAAAGGACTGATAAAACTGACTTTTGCATTGAATACTTGGTTCATCCAAATACATAATAAGCCCTGGATTGGATACTTGTTTGACCAAAGCTCTAAAGGACTGCTGGCCAACTGGGAAAATTTGAAGATGGTTTACCTGTATGGTGACAGGAAATCTGCTCAAATGAAAACTTGGAGGTTGTTGACTGAAAATTAGTTTTGATTAAATATACAGTTGACCCTTAAAAAATGTGGGGGATAGGGACACCAACACCCACACAGTCAAAAATCTGAGTATAACATTTGACTCCCCACGAAATTTTACTACTAGCCTACTATTGACCAGAAGGCTTACTGATAACATAAATGGTCAACTCATATTTTGTATAGGTTGGTGCAAAAGTAATTGCAGTTTTGCCATTATAAGTAATGCCATTACTTTTTGTTTGTTTGTTTTTGTTTTTTTGAGATGAAGTCTCACTCTGCCATCCAGGAGAGGGAGATGTTTGCCACAAGTATGATCAGCCAAGAATTAATATCCATAATATTTTTAAAACCCTGATAATTAATGAGAAAAAAGTGACAACCTAATTGAAAAAAATGGGCAAAAGGCATGAACAGGTATGTTATATGAGAGAAAATTTAAGATCCATTAAACTAATGAATGACCTAGCTCAGTGGTCATCAGGAAAATGCATATCACAGTTACCAGGAGCTTCCAATATATTTTCTAGGCCAGAAAAAACTAAATTCTGACCATGTTAGTGCTGACAAGAGTGTGGGGCAATGGGAACTTTCATAACTTGCTGGTAAGAGTGTAAAAACAGTTTGTCATTAGTTATTAAAGCTGAAGATAAGCAAATGACCCAAAAATTTTACTGCAAAGAATATATCTGAGATTTATATTTGGAAGAATTACACAAGGAATTCACAGTGACACTTTATAATAGGTCTAAACTAGAGATGACTCAAATGTCAGTGAACATTAGAATGATTTTTTAAAAGTGAGGTATAGTTATGCCTTAGAATGCCAGATAGCAATGAAAATGAATAAATTCAGACAGGGCATGGTGGCTCACACCTGTAATCTCAGCACTTTGGGAGGCTGAGGTAGGTGGATCACTTTAAGGTGAGGAGTTTGAGACCAGCCTCAAAAGACTAAAGGACTGGCCAACATGGTGAAACCCCATCTCTACTAAAAATACTAACATTAGAGAGGCGTGGTGGTGGGCGCCTGTTATACCAGCTACTCAGGAGGCTCAGGCAGAAGAAGAGCTTGAACACAGGAGGTGGAGGTTGCAGGTTGCAGTGAACTGAGATTGTACTACTGCACTCCAGTATGAGTGACAGAGCAAAATTCCATCTCAAAAAAAAAAAAAGAAAAGAAAATGAATAAACTCCTGCTACATACACCAATAAATAGAAGAATCTCAATAAACAACAATGAGCAAAAGAAAGTAGCAAATCACAAAACATATGCTGTGTGACTCCTTTTAGGTAAAGTTCAGACACAGAAAAAACTAAGCAATAATTTGCTTAGGAATGCATATGTGTGTGCGTATGTGTGTGCATGTAAAACTATCTAGAAAAGCAAAGACATAATTTTGAAAATTTCAAGATAATGGCCACAGTAAGAGAGAGAAGGATCAGCCACCAAGAGGGTAATGTAGGATTTCTGATGGTATAGTTAAAGTCAACCTCTTAAACCAAGTGCCAGGTACATGAAGGTCTGTTTTTTATTATTAATTTTCATTAATATTATTATTTAATAGTAAATATAATATTTAAACCAATGATCATTTTTCTATATGATTTTATACATAAAATCATATCTGTTTAACAGATATCTGTTTAACAGGGATAATTAGTTAACAGTGAAATTTATGTACAAAATAAATTTTTGTACATAATTTATGTGCCAAGAAAATTATATTGTTCAGAGCAAATGCAGAAAGAGCTAGTGACTACACTGTTTGCTCTATAGCCAGGGTTATGCAGCCATTCAACTGGTCACCAGGCAAGTCAGACCATTTTAAAAAGTAACGAATTCAACTCCTTCAGCCCTTTTCTCACTGTCAAAGCTTAATTGTAAAAGTCCATCATCATGTGGCATGTGCTATGCATGCCGGGGCTGTGCATGTCAACTGCAGCAACACACTAACGACCATAAAGTATTGAATTTGTTTTTTTGAGACACTATTATAATTAGAGAGGCTTTACATAGCATTCTTTTGTGTGACAACTATGATTCGATTAACCAGAAAAACAAAAGCCATGCTCCTCAAGAAAGAAACAACAAAGGAAACCTACCCAAACATCACCTCATTATTCAAGTGCAATGAACTCCAACTAATACTTAATTACAAGAGGCATTTCGAAGCTCAGAGTAGTATAAGACACAGCATTCTCTGGAGGCACTTGATTGATTTCTCAGATTACAAAATTCAAGCCACTGAGAATTCTGAAAGCATCGATTTAGCAAGAGAGAGCCCAGGGAGCGTTCAAGGCTTATAATGGAAATAAATACAGAATAAATGAAATTGGCCAGGTTACCTGTTACAGATCTTACACCAGGACACATTTCAAGCTTCATTGCTATTTTATTTTTCTAATGCAGCCATTTCTTAAGGGTGAAAAGACAGATTTCATTCCTTTTTTTCCTGTTCATTACAACACACACCTGAGACTGGCCATTTGTTATGATGGTTAGCATGATTCGCATGGGCTCAGAAAAATGCTAAGCCAGGACTTGTTATTTATTTTTCTTGAGAATTATTAGCAATGAAACATGCCCCACAAACATTAAAATAAATTACTTTTGTTACTAAGTTTTTGAGGAGGAAAACAGATACATGAATCATCAGTTGGAGATTTCTTCACTGACTACAACATCTTAACCTAAGTATTAGGTTGGTGCAAAAGTAATTGTGGTTTTCGCCATTAAAATTGCAAAATCTGCAATAACTTTGGCACCAACTTAAATATAAGATGGGTAGACGTGGATGCAAGGTAACATCTCAGTGCCATGGTTTAAATCTTAGCTTCACTACTTGCTGTGTGACCTCAAGCAAGATACTTATCTCTCTGTTTCTCACCTGCAAATGGGATCATTACAAATATCCATCTCACAGGGTTTTCCTAAGGATTAAATAAAACAGCACTTGTAGAATATTTGGTGCATCCTAGCATACAGTAAGTGCTCAATAAATGCTAGCTATATTTTGGAACTATAGTCAGCAGAAAGCCTCTGCTTAGTTTACTACATTCAACAGGAGACTGGACTTTTTCCTGCATTTCTTCTATCATGAATGGCAAACTTAAATTTTATACTCTTGTTCACACCATTTGGCCTACTCCCTAAGAAATCTGAACACTCCTTGCATTCAGAAACAGACATGCGTGCCAGATATAGTTTAATTTAAACGTAACTGTTTCACTCCCACTGTGATTTCTAACATGAGAAAGAGAACAAACATCAGAAAAATCAAGAACAATGTCAGCCACCTGTCAGCTTTAAGAGAGACAAAAAAAAATCTAGGACTAGAAGAAGTACTCCCCAAAGCACTAAGAGACCTTCCCCAAAGTCATCAAGTTACTTCCAGGAGTCTGTAATGTGAACAACAGGAAAGCTACCAGAAGCCTGACAACAGGTAGATATCCTGATTTGTTAAAATATACATACATATATATTTAAAGAAAGACTTGGAATTCCAGAAGTTAAAGACCAAAGCTTTTGATATGGGTCTCTGGCAATAGTCACAGAATGAAGTATGTGATTTGTCTTTCCTAAGACAGAAAGCAGAGGGGGCCAGTCTTGCAAGCCACAAGCCACCAGTCTGAGAAAACAAGAGATAATGGGAGTGAGAACACCTACAATTTGGTCCACGGTATACAGAGCCAGTTACTCTCTTGGAAGGAGCCCTCCTTACCAGACCGGAATTTCTTAAGAACACATGCTGTCTTTTTCACCTTGGGATCCTCATAACTTAATTTTGTGCCTGGCACCCAGGAGGCAATCAATAAATGTCTGTTGGGTGAATGAATGAGATGCCAAGAAACCTGCTGAAGGTCATGGCTGACCGGTGATAGATACAAGACTTGAAATTACATTCATTCATGCATTCATTCATTCAAACAGGCAGGCACTAAGCCAGGCAGATCCATGCTCTTTCTGTCTCTGCACCCAGTATGTGTTGATATAGTAAGGTATTTGCCAAGGCCACAGTTTAGAAGCTTAACAGGCTGAGCAGCAGAGAGCTATTTCGGAGTTTTGGTAGCTGACTGAACAACTAAACTAAAAAATGTTGATGCTGACCTGCTCAAAGACCCCTGGTCTCATTTCTGTTCCATCTTTCCAGGTGACTTGGGTGAAAGATTAAAAACTGTGGTACCAAAGAAAGTCCTTTTTATCTCAACAGTCTCACATGGCCCAGGTACAATGCAAGGAAAATATAAAATGTGGTTTAAACACTAGAAAAAAGCCAGTTGGGGACAGCCTACCATTTGTAAGCTTGTACATTATTCAGACCAACCATAGGAACAACATAATTTTTTGTTTTCAGCCTAGCTATCGGAGTAAAAGTTCTTCCATGGAGCCAGATTTTCATTGTCTTTTCTAGAGGCAAAAATAAGTACTTTGCTATGTGGGTTCAGCTTGGTTTTAGTATTTTTAGTTTATTCTCCTTACCTGTATTTTCCCCACTCTCTTCCACCCCCACTTCCCACCACCAACACAATCACCATCGTTATTACTACGTGGGGCAATAGAATTGTGTGTTTTATAATGAAGCTACTAATTCAACAAATATTTACTCAGTTCCTGCTACAGGTCTGGCCAGGTATTACGCTCAGTTCTGGGTGGCAAATAAGACAGACTTGGGTTTTGGCCTTATGGAATTTAGAAAGAAATAATTACAAATTGTAAACAATGTTAGGAAAGCAACAAACAGGCTTGCGAAAAACAGAATGGTTGATGAGAGCAGGGGAGACCCCACTTTATATAAATCTGAAAGATGAGAAGGAGCTACTTATGCAAAGAGCATTAGAAACAGTGTCCAAAGTGCTTAAGTCTTAAGTCTCCCAAAACAGACACTCATACAAGCAAGACCTCAATAAAGACAGAGGCCATTTCCATCACCTCAGAATAATCTGTTACAGCTCTTGTCAGTCAATTCTCTTCCTTGCCAATGACCTCCCTACTCAGGAAAACTACTCTAATTTCTACACCATGGACTAGTTTTGATTGTTCCTGGACTGCATATAAACACAATATTATAGTTTATACTCTTTTCTGTCTGGCTTCCTTTTCTCAACATGTTTTTGAGATTCATCCATGTTGCAATATTTGTTAGTAGTTTGTTCCTTTTAATTGCTATCCATTCTCCTATTGATTAACTTTGGATTGTTTCTAGTTTGGGATCATTAGGAATAAAACTGCTGTTACTATTTTGTACAAGTCCTTTTATGAATGTATATTCCAATTTCTCTTGAGCAAATACCTAGAAATGAACCTGCTAGGTAGTAGGATAAGTATATGATTACTTTTTATAGGAAACTGGCAACCAATGTACAAAATGGCTGTAACAATTTATACATCACCAGCAATATTTGAGAATTACACTTAAACCCATATCCATCAACATTTTGGCATTGCTGATCTTTTTAAATTTAGCTATTCTAATGAATGTGAAGTGATTTTAATTTGTATTTCCCTAATAAGCAATAATGGAGCACCTTTTCATGTGCTTACTGACATACATACAGTTTCCTTTATGCAATCTCTGTTCAAGTCTTTTGCCTACATGTTTATTGGGCTCTTTTTATTGTTGATCTGTACAAACTCTTTATATATTGTGTATATGAATGTACAAGTCCTTTGTGAAACATATGAATTGCAAATATTTTCTTTCAGTCTGTGATTTGCCTTTTTATTTCCACAATGTCTTCTGAAGAGCAAACATTTTAAGTTTTGCTTAAGTTCAGTTTATCTTTTATTTTCTGTTGTTGGTGCTGTTGGGTTTCTGCTAAAGAAATCTTTGCCTATCCAAAAGTACCAAAGATATTATTCTACATTATCTTCTATATGATTTATAGATTAACTTTTTAGTATAAAATTCATTTTGAAGTAAGTTTTAAATATAGTATGAGGTAGGAGTCAAGCTTATTTTTCCCCATACTTTTATTCATATTTTCTAATGCCATTGATTTTAATCTTTCCATTTCCCACTAAATTACCTTGATACCTTTTTCAAAAATAAACTGACTATACGTATGGGTCAATTTCTTGACTCTATTCTGTTTTATTGCTCTATTTATCTATCCTTAACCACATTGGCTTGATTACTATAGCTTTATAAGAACTCTTGAAATTAGGTACTGTCAGTACTTCAAACGTATCCCCCTTACTGAAAATTGTTTGGCTGTCCTAGGTCCTTTGAATTTTCATATAAACTTTATAATCAGCTTTCCAAGTTCTACATTAAAAAAAATCTAAATAGGATTATGTTGAATCTATACTTAAATTTAGGGACAATTGATATCTTAACAATATTGGATCATTCAATTCATGAATATGGTATACTTTTCCACTTATTTAAGTCTTCTTTAGTTTTTAAGCAATGTTTTGTGTTTTAAAAATATAGGTTTCATAGTTTTTGTTTATTAATTCCTAAGTACCTATAAATGGTACTTTAAAAGTCTCTATTTTCTAACTGCATCTTGATATTATATAAATATACAATTGATTTTCTATATTGTATCCTATGAGCTTGCAAAATTCACTTATTCTAATACATTTTGTAGATCTTAGGACTTTATAAACAAATAATCATGTTATCTGCAAATAAAACTAATTTTACTTCTTCCTCACCTTTTATTTATTTTCTTGTCTAATTGCACTGACTAGGACTAATACTACAATCAATTTTGATTAGAAACAGTAGAAATAGACATCTCTTTATGATGTCTGCAATCAAAAAGGGAAAGCATTCATTCTTTCACCACTCAAGTATGAAGTTAGCAGTAAGCTCTTCATAGATGCCTTTTATCAGACTGAGGAAGTTTCTTTCTATTCCTAGTTTAATGACATATTTTTGTCATGAATGTTTCTTTTTCTACATATATTGAGATGATTATATGATTTTCTTCTTTATTTTGTTAATGTGCTTACTTGCAATGACTGATTTTCAATTTTTTAATCAATTGTATATCTGGAATAAGTTCTAATTCTTTTTTATGTATTGTTGGACTTACCTTGATAATTAGAGAATTCTGTGTCTATATCTATGAGGAATGTTGGCCTATAATTCTCTTCCCTGCAATATCTTTGTCAGATTTTGTTATCAGGATGATCCTATTACCATATTTGTATAGCCTTACGAACCAGTCGGGAAGTGTTCCCTGTTCTTCTGGATTGTTTTTTTCTTTTTCTCTTTTCTTTTTTTTTGAAAGTTTTATGTAAGGCTAACATTTGTTCTTTCTTAAATGTTTGACTGAAGACACCAGTGAAATCATCTGGGCCTGGAAATTTCTTTCTGCAAAGGTTTTAAATTAAAAACTAGTTTTCTCCTTCATCTTGTATCCATTTGGTTAGCAGTAGTTTGCAAAGAAATTAATAATTTTACTTATGTTTTTAAATTTGTTGACATGACACTGCTCACAAAATTATCTTACTATATTTTTAAAGTACTTATGATTTTTAGAAATATTTAATAGCTTTTCTTTCTTTTCTAATATTGCTAACTTGTGTGGGTTCTCTATTTTCCCTGAATCAGTCTTTTTAGGAGTTTATTAATTTTATTAATATCAAATAATAAGAGCAAGTTCAGTATCAGTTTCTTCCTCATGTCTAGAATCAGAAAATACTTTATCTAAAAATTTTGGAATTTTGAGAAAATATTTACAAACTATGCATCTGACAAAGTTCTAACATCCAGAATCCATAGGAAACTTAAATGAATTTACAAGCAAAAACCAAACAACCCCATCAAAAATTGGGCAATGGATGTGAACAGATACTTTTCAAAAGAAGACATTCATGTTGCTAAAAAGCATAAGAGAAAATGCTCAATATCACTAATGATTAGTGAAATGCAAATAATAGCCACCAAGAGATACCATTTCACAATAGTGAGAACAGTTATTATTAAGTCAAAAATAACAGATGTTGGTAAGGTTGTGGAAGGGGATGCTTATGCACTGCTGGTGGGAATATATAGTTCAGCCATTGTGGAAAGCAGTTTGGCAATTTCTCAAAGAACTTAAAACAGAATTACTATTTAACCCAGCAATCCCATTATTGGATATATGCCCACAGGAATGTAAATTGTTCTACCATAAAGACACATGCATGTTTATGTTCATCACAGCACTATTCACAATAGCAAAGTCACAAAATAAACCTAAATGTCCATTAATGGTAGACTGGATAAAATGTGGTACATATACGCCATGGAATACTATGCAGCCATGAAAAAGAACGAGACCATGTCCTTTGCAGCAACATAGATGGAGCTGGAAACCTTTATCTTAAGCAAGCTAATGCAGAAACAGAAAACCACATACCACATGCTCTCACTTATAAGTGGGAGCTGACATTGAGTACATATGAACACAAAGAAGTAAACAACAAAAACTGGGGCCTACTTAAGGGTGAAGGGTGGGAGGAGGGTGAGGATCAAAAAACTACCTATTGAGTACTATGATTATGACCTGGGTGACCAAATAATTCATACACCAAACCTCCACAGCACACAATTTACCTATATAGCAAACCCACACATGTGCCCCTGAACCTAAAAGTTAAAAAAAAAATTTGGCAATTTTAAACAATTGTCGTCTCCATTAATTCCCCAAATCTAACACCTAATCATCTTGGTCCACATGTATTCATTATTCTTAAGAAATTCAATAGCATGCGACTAAAGCAAACAAATAAATTAACATATTTAGAAAGTTTAATGATAGAATCCTAACAGTATTATGAAATATTATTATATCATTTCAAAAATAGAAAATCAAAGCTTAGAGAAATTAAGCAACTATCCAAGTCACAAAAGCTATTTTCTTTCCACTCATGTCTTTCTGTTCCAATGCCTATTACCTTCCCATGTTCCAACTCAATGCCCATGAACTATCTGTTCCAAACCCTATGAACTTCCCACAGTTCCAGTGCCTATGAACTCAACCATGAAGTTTTCATGAACAATTGAGGGTCCTATCACCAGCACTGGAGCAGTCAACCTTTGGAAAGGTATGGTCCCTCATGAAACTGGGCTAAATACAGATGGGAAAGGAAATGTATGATAAGAAAAGATGTCTCTCAGTTTTTCACATGGGTCAAGAAGTTTCACATTATACTGAATAAAATACTGTTGTTGATGGAAACAACAGAAAGCAACACTTAATGAATGCAGCTCTAGAGGAATGTAGCTCTTATTTAACTTATTAATAATCAATCATTCTCCTACTGGGTTACTCCTGCAAAATACCAACTTTTTAAAAACACATACACAATTTTCAATGTCCACTTCAAAAGTATGATTAATGAGGACGGGAAATGCTACTTGCAAACTTATAATATGCTGTGTTGATCAAAATCATGCCATTTATTTTTATTTAATAATAGGTTCTGATAGGGTTATGCTTTGCCCTCTAATTTCTACAGGTTTCTTTGAAGTCATTATTTCTTCTTAATCAAGAAATATTAGGGTTTAACTAAAGATTTATTTCAGGACTTTTTCTTATTGAATGCCTTATTTTAGAAAATGAAGAAAAATAACTTTCATTTCCATTATCTATGTTCATCATTCTTAAAGATTAAAAAAAGACAACTATTTCAGAGACATCTATTTTTTAAAAAAGACCATGGTACCTAAAATCCCTGAACTCTAGTAAAACATTGGACACGTGTTTACCTATACCTTGTGAACATCTATTATTCATTTCACCTGTTAATCAATGAATATAATAAATAACTCAGTGCTAAAAACAGTCACAGAACTGTGCTTTTAATTCTTCTTTACGTTCAGATTGACAGTGGGCAACACTTTCTTACATATTCTCCAGCATTATCCTGACAACCACTTTGCAAGGAAGACGAGATAGACGATACAGAGAAGCAAATGTGAATCTTGACAATCAAAGGTTTCCAGGAAGTTCAGAAACATGAATCTAGCCCTGACAGATGGGTAGGCAGAAGGTGGATGCATTTTCTCAACATCTACTCTGCCAGAAAGGGTAGAGTATAGGAAAGAGCCAGGAGGGCACTGCCTGGGGGAAGGAGCAGGTGCCACAGACCAGGGCAGGGACTGTGAGGACTTGGGACCATCCGGTTTGAAGACTACATGCTGGAGGAGAGAGAACGAGCTCTTCTCAAATGGGTAGGAGAGAAAATGCAAACTGGTTCAAGCATGCTTCAGGAAAATCCCCAGGTTAGAATTTCCCAGTGAATTATTAAAGGAATTGATGAGTGATTCTGAGTGATGTAGATCCCTATGTTTTTGAGGCTGGTGCCACACAGAAGAGATGAGGGCTTCTGTTGCCACTGTGTGAGAGAACTGAAGAGGAAGGCTGTATAGCAGGTTGGGGGGTGGGAGTCCAATGTTCAAGGGCAGGAAGCTCCCAGCAGGAGAAAGATGAAGGCTGGAAGACTCAGCAAGTCAGGTCCTTCCACGTTCTTCTGCCGGCTTTATTCTAGCCACGCTGGCAGCTGATTAGATGGTGCCCTCCCAGAGTGAGGGTGGGTCTGCCTCCCCCAGTCTACTGACTGAAGTGTTAATCTCCTTTGGCAGTACCCTCATAGACACACCTAGAAACAATACTTTGCATCCTTCAACCAAATCAATTTGACGCAAATGCCTCTGGGAGAAGCAAACCTCATCCCACTACGTGTTACTAAGGGTAGAATAATTGTGGAAGATGAAGCCATCTCTTGCCCACAATTGGGGGGTCTAATTGATCCAGATGCCCAGAATGAAGCATCATCGACAGCCACTCTGCAGTGGGTTTTGAGACTGTTAGCACATGAAAAGCTTTTCTCACTTAATTACTCAGCAGCACTTATAGAATTGAGAATATAGGCTAAGTGCAAGAAAAGGACTGAACATACTTTTACAAAGTCACTTTTTTCCTGAGGTTTACACATATTGGGCAAAAGTCTTCCAAGAGCACCTTTTCTGGGGGAAGTCAGCCAACTCCTCTGCAGTGAGCTTGCATGGCCAAGCCTGTGCTATTCCAAATCTCATCTCTCATAAACATATTGGAGGAGACCCAGGAAACAGTGGTCCCCAGGTTGCCTCTAACTTTTTAGGACAACTGTCCTAGTTGTACCCAGAGGCTTTCCTTGTGTCTCTAACAATTGCTTCCATAAATTATGTGGTTCACTGTTAATTCTGTTCTTCCACTTTAGCCACCATCCAATAAACAATACAATGGAGAACACAGCAGGTAACGACCTTTCATCCCCACTATTTAAAGTCAGGCTATGACTCTGGTCATTTGCATTTGAGCCCATGCTGGCTGACACACTGGCTGACCTCACCCTGGGTGTTCCTGCCTCAGTGAGCTCTGTAGATATGGGTGCAACCACTAACCGGTTTTCCCTGAAATGAACCTCCATTAGGGAAATAAACTGAACTGAAGGATTTGTAGCTTACTCTAGTATTGCATTTGGCATCCTCACTTCCAAGCTGGTGGTTGGCAGGCAAGAGCACCTTGCTGTGCTCATTACATGTGGCCACCTCCAGAGGCCTAACTCAAGGGAGGGCTTTTTGAAGTACACACTGACTTTCAAGAATGTCTTAATGAAACAGGAGGTTGAGAGTTCGAGACCAGCCTGGCCAACATCGTGAAACTCCATCTCTACTAAAAATATAAAAAATTAGCTGGGCATGGTGGTAGGCACCTGTAATCCCAGCTACTCAGCAGGTTGAGGCAGGAGAATTGCTTGAATCCAGTAAGCAGAGGTTGCAGTGATCTGAGATCATGCCACTGTACTCCAGCCCAGGTGATAGTGTGAGATTCCATCTCAAAACAAAAAAAAAAATCTTAAATGGCATTTCATGCTTCTTAAATGCACACCAGGCCATGATCAAAGAAACGTTCTTCAATTTTTTATTTTTGTTTTGAACAATCGCAAGACATGGAGTTTCTGAAGCATGTAGATCTGTGCTTAGAAATTAATACCACAAGTGGAGCCATGAGAGCCACTCCAAAAGGAACGCATTGACTAAATATATGTCCCACCTCACAGCAAAACACATGCCATGGAGGACATCATTACGAATGCAATAACTGAACAAGACCTTTCAGTAGGGAAATAAACTGGACTAAAGGATTTGTATCTTACTCTAGTATTGCATTTGACACAAGTGCATTCCAGTAGGTAGATACCTGTTGGGACAGTCTCTGGATCTCTCATCATCTGGAGACAGAGACCAGTTTCAGACTTGTCCAGAATCATAGTCCAATGGGGAATGGCACTACACTATCCCATTTAACTTTCCCTCACATCCCAAAAGGTAAGGATTGAAACTCCCATTCTACAAATAAATAAACTGAGGTACAAAGTCATGAAGTCATTTGCCCAAGATTGCATCATTAATAAATCATGGAGCCAGGTCAAACTCAGATCTGTCTGAGTCTGAAAATAATTTTCCTCTCATTAAAGTAGAAATATGAAGTAACTCAATTTATTTGTGTAGAATAATCTAATGATTATAAAAGCAAATATATCATTTTTGGCCCCAGGTGAGGTCCAAAAAAGGCATTCTTTTGACGCACAACAACATGTGGTTAAGAATATACAGAAAAAGAATTTAAAAATGAATGCTCATGGTATTTAGACCAGAAACTCGAAAGTTAAAATGCTCCACGTGCTCTGGTCCTTCTCCATCGCAGGCTCACTCACCTCCCTCTCCTGTACATGCACCCTGATGACAGGCAAGCACCCTGGAGGGTGTTCCACTCAGAAATGCTCACTTCTCTTGGCCTATTCTCACTTCATTCTTCCTTCAGAAGTAATTGTCCCAGATTTCTCTATGTTAGAGACACCATTGTTATGCATTATATAGTTTCCATACTAGTGCATAACAGGATTGTAATTAAGTGGTCATTTCTGTAATTATTTGTTTAATGTTCATTGCTGTCCATCAGGGCTGCCAAGAATAGTTGTTCAGGATGTGCACTGCCCAAGGGTGCCCAGCGGAGGAGTGAGGCCTCTTCTCACTTTTCCCTGTACCTTGGGTTGCACCTACCAGGAGGATGGAATGGCTTTTCCTAGTTGGCATAAGACACTTTATGGACTCACAGTGGTCCTGCCCTGTAAACCTTTGCTAGGGTGGGGATTGTGTCTGTCTACCTCTTTCTGCACCAAACATAAACCTAGTAGGCATCCAGCAAGTATGTGTGGAACAAATGATTATAAATGACTTATATAATGAGAATGAATATGTTTTAAAGAGTTTACAGAGTATTGAGAATTTTACCAAAGACATTGTGACAAAGGCCAAATTGTGGAGCATGGCAACATCATGTCACTTGTTCTAGAAACTAAAACCTTAACCATGGGAGGACACAAGCCCTGGGGGAGCTGGGCAGCTGTGCATTCAGCTTCCTTGCTCTCTCTAGAGCCAGCACATACAGTCATTTTTCTTCTTTTTGGGAAGAAAATAATTTTAAAAGAAAATAATTAGAACCTTATTTATAAAGTATCGGAAATAATCTCCAGGACAACACATTTGAAGATTTGACCAAAAGACCATATTAGTAAAGGGCAAAAATTCAGCCATTTTTTTTTTAACAAGCTCACTAATCATGTTGGAATCTGTGGAGGGAGGCTGAGCTGGTGGCGCTCAGAAATACCAAGTGTTTTCCCTGGCATCTGTTCTTAGGTAGGTGCAAAAGTAATTGCAAAAACTGCACCAACCTAATGGTAAATAAATCTACATGAGGAAAGCAAGAGTCCTTCCTCTCCTCCCAAAACTATAGAGTTCCTCATGACCCAGAAAACTGTGGGGGATCCCATGAAAGGAAACCACTTGTGGCCTGAAATGGAATCCATTTATTGGAAGAAATAAGCAGAAAGAGGCTCCCAAAGAAGTTTTATCTTCTGCAAATATGTGTTTATTTAAAAAAAAAAAAGAAAAGAAAAGAAAGAATAAAAGAATTGAGGTGTGTCCAGGCTCTGGAGTAAAAGTGATCATTTATCTCTGTCCCAGATCCCCAGTTCTCCAGGTCCACCTCAAGGTTCCAGGTAGAAAGGGCCCTAACTCACAGGTGTTCATGTTAGTCTTTCAAATCCTTAGCTCTTCTGGGAAGGCAGAAAGGGAATCCAGCAGTTGCAAGGGACCCACTGTGTGCTAAGCATAGTGCAATGTACTCACACGTCTTATCCCTTTCAATTATCACCAGGCCTTCTTTGACAGGCATTTTTAAGCCCTCTTATAAAGCCGATTAAACTAAGGCTGAAAGAGCCCACAGAATTTCATAACTCCAAGTGTCCTGTATCCCAACCTCTTCAGCCTCTAACAGCAGTGGCTCTAGGGGACATACTGAGCATCTGTTTCCTGCACATCCAGTTCCCTGTGAGCACAGGCAGAGGGGGTTCTGGCAGCCAGCAGAAGCCCTCAGAGAGGAAGGTCCAGGTGCACTAGTTGGAAATCAGACAGGTGTGCAGGGACATAGTAAGGGCTGAAGGAATTAGTATGTGTGGGCTTCTGACAGCATGTGGGAGGTATGGGAGAAATGCAAGTGCAAAGGCCAAGGTAGGAAAGAGAAGCAATATCTCTTGTGCAGTCTGCTGGCAAGAGTGGAGCTCTGAAATCAAGGGTTTGGGTTCTGAAGTCAGATGATCTGGGTATAAATGCCAGCTCTGTGACATACCGGTTGTTGATATTGGGACAAATTATTGCCCTCTCTCAGTTTCCTCAACTGGGCAATATGACTAATAATAGTAAAGACCTCAGAGATTTATTTTGAGGATTAAATAAAATAAAGCCCTTAAGGCCCTTAACATAAAACCTGACACACTTCACATGCTTAATAAATGATAGCCATTTGCATTATCATGAAAATGGTGGCTAGAATGTAAGAAACAAGGAGGAGGGGAGAAGGACGTGAGGTTGAAGAGACAGCAAGGGCCAGATCCTGCAAGGGCCTGAAGACCATGTGAAAGGGCCTGGGTTTTCTCTCAGGTGCACTGGAAGCCACTGGAGAGTTCAAGCTGAGGAGGGACCCGACATGATCATTCTAGAATGTCGTTCTCCAAGAACATAAATGCCTTTTCTATATCTGTATCTCCAGTACTAAATCTGCTGCTGGCATAGAGGGAAGGTGCTATTTAACACTAATTAACAGACTCCAAAGGCTGATGGAAGGAAAGAAGCGTTGGTCTGAATCATCCTAAGATGGCACAGACTTGGCTATAGAATGATCTGTTTCATTTTCCTTCTGCAGACTTAACTCCCTAATTATGTTGGTTCTGGTTAACATTCAAACGAGTTTGCATTTTCCAAGGAAATGCCAAGACAGGTGACCCCAGCCTTACCAGGAGGCATAAGGAAGCAAGCCTGAAAGGAAACATTTGCTGTGGAGGGCCCAATGGGAATGACTTATCTATGTTATGAGTTCTATCCAAAGGGAAAAGAAAACATTCTGGTTCTAAGGAAATGCATACTAGATATGAATCTGAAAAAAACACAAAGGGCCCCGGCTGAGGTTGGACACCCAGCTTGGTATTGGGACAATTTCCAGCAAAAGGAACGTGGAACAGTGCTCACTCATGGTATCAAGATCTTTAACTGTTTTCAGCTTTATTGAGCTATAATTGATAAATAATAATTATATATATTCAAAACATATGATGTGATATTTTAATACATGTATCTATACAAGCAAGCTAATTTACCTATCCATCACCTTACATAGTTAGCTTTGTGGGCAGTGGGGGAATGCTTAAGATCTATGCTCTTCACAAATTTCAAGTACACATTACTAATTATACTCACCTCCTATACATTAGTGTAAGGCCAGTTGCCTTGCTGGGAGCTCGGACGCACACCCACCCCACCCCCCCGCACCTTCTTTCCCTTTTGCAAGCCCCAAGCAAGCTCGGACATGCCCCGAACAAGCTCAGACATGCTCAGGTATGTTCCCTTCTCCCTTGCTCGCATGGCCTGGTCTTCTCTTAAAGAGCCCAGTATGCAAACAAGGTGCTGCAACCATAGCTTCTTAATAACCAATAGCAGCTAAGCACTAACAACCAATAGCAGCTAAGCTTTAACAACCAATAGCAGCCAAGTTTTAACAACCAATAGCAGTAGAGCTTTAACAACCAATAGCAGGCAAGTAATTCCAACCAACAACAAGCCAAGTCCTAGGTCAAGGCTTGTAACTTACCCAATAGCAGTCTTGCTCTCCCACAACCAATTGAGCTGTTTCACTCCCTATAAAACCCCCTGTCTAAAAATAGACTCACTGT
>CAUYQU010038207.1:0-36322 GCA_963574635.1 Cheracebus regulus | reverse complement strand
GTAGGAGGAGAGGCATTCTGATTTCGGGTGTTCTCCGCCTTTTTGCACTGGTTTCTTCCCATTTTTGTGGATTTATCCACCTGTCGTCTTTGTAATTGCCGACTTTCAGATTGGGTCTCTGAGTGGACGTCCAGCTTGTTGGTGATGAAGTTTTTTCTGTTTCTTAGTTTTCCTTCGGAGGGCACCCCTTCCCCACAGAGCTGGGCCTTCCTGGGTTCAGCTGTGCTTGCTGTGAAACTCTCAGTCCTCAGTGCTTCCAATTGCTGTTCTCCTTGTGGGGATGGGACCAGCCAAGCCTTTGGGCACCCAGTCCCGTACACTCCGCACCGAGAAGCGCCGTGCTGGCCAAAAGAGTCGCGCTGGCAACCCGAGTGGCTCCTTCGCCGGGAATCTCCCAGTTTGTGGGCATCAAAAATTCATCTGTAATTGCGGCATCCACTCGCTCTCTGTGCTTTCACTGAGAGCTACAATCCTGAGCTGCTGCTATGTGGCCATCTTGGATCTCTCTCCGACCGGTGATGAAGTTTTTCTGTTTCTTAGTTTTCCTTTGGCGGACGCCCCTTCCCCACAGAGCCGGACCTTCCCAGGTTCGCTGTGCTTGCTGTGAAACTCTCAGTCCTCAGCGCTTCCAATTGCTTTTTTCCTTGTGGGGATGGGACCAGCCCAGCCCGTCCGTCCCGTATACTCCGCACTGGGAAGCGCCGCGCTGGGGCACCGGCAAAACAGCCACGCCAGCCAAAAGAGTCGCGCTGGTGACCCGTGTGGCTCCTCTGCCGGGAATCTCCCAGTCTGTGGGCAACAAATACGTCAGAAAGTGTGGCATCCACTTGTTCTCTGCGCTTTCACTGGCAGCTACATTCCTGAGCTGTTGCTAATCGGCCATCTTGGATCTCTCCAGGCCACTTCTTAATAAAACCTTTTCATCACCTTTGGCAGTTGTGAGCAGAAACACATGAAACTTTTTAAATGGAGAATTTACCATTGATTTTTATTTATAAGAAATGTGACAAAAGTTAGATGATTACGCATACAAAACTCTTCCTATTACATTGATTTTAGAAATGTTCTTAGAAAAATAAAGATTGAGGAATCAAATAGAGGCCCATCTTCCCTTCACTTGTATTCATACCTTTCTAAAATATTTACTAAAGAAAAAACTTGCAAAAAGAACTATCTCTCCAAAAATACAGAAAAAAGTTCTCCGTAGTTTCTCTGCGGAGGAAGGCGTTTCCTCGTGTTCTGAGGCACGACTGCGGCATTTCACATGGTTGAGCCTTGGGCTCTGTAGGCAGGCCCAGGTTCAAAGCCTGGCTTTGACACTGAGTGATCCCACCTGGGTGAACCACTTCTCTGAGCCTCAGTTTTCCCCATGATGATGAGGAAACACGTGTTTCCCATGCAGGCCGAGGCTCCGAAGCCACCAAGCTCCTTCTCCTGCTAAGGGAGGTCCGCGTTTATGCCATTGCTCAGGTTTCCTTTGCGTGTGTCTTGCCACACAGTGCTCTGGAGCCCTGCCCTTGGGGACTCACACTCCTGTGACCAGGATGGGAGCAGGGCTGTGCTTGATCAGCCCCCTTCCACCTCCAGAGTTCAGAACTCAGTGTCTTAGCTGCCTCCCAGGGACCGGAGCGCACAGAACACACAGGACCTGGCAGAGTGCCTGACAGACATGTCGGGAGGTACTAGAGCACACAAATCACCACTCCAGGGGCAGGAGAGGTTGTCACTTGAGTTGCAAAATCTGTCCCTAAAACAGTCCTTGGGAGGCCTGGCTCCTTGGTGTGCTGAGCAATTGACCCGTCACCCGCACTTTCCTACTCAAAGATGCCTCTGGAGCCTTCCTATGGCCAAGGGACCTGGCCAGCTGCACAGGCTGAGGACAGAGCAATCTCAGCCAGGACTCCAGGAACAGGCGTCCTTCTGTGGTCATCACTGCAGCAGCAGCAAGGTCAGGGTGGGGAGTCAGCATGGGATGTGCACTCTCTCATCCTGGGCACAGCCAAGTGAGCCTCGCCTGGGGAAGGGAGGTGCCCACATGCAACTCAGGCAAACACAGCCCCCGGTCCTTGTTCCAGGGAGCCCCAAAGGAAGAGTTCAGAAGACAGCAAGTAATTTTCTAAATTAATACACAATAACTGATAATTAATCTTAAATGTTGAACTAAATGTTAATATGTATGTCACAGGAATTACATCAAATTATTCAATTTCGTTACAGAGCCTGCCTTATGTTTTAATTCCAAAATTAGTTTATTCCTCCTATGATTTAAATTTACATTAGCACTCAGTAGAACTACTAGATACTAAATATACCTGTGGATATATTCCAGTTACACTAAAAATTTATAGTACCAGGCTCTTCACAGTGTGTTTAACTTAAAGTTTGTTTTTCAAAAGCAAAACAGGTTATTGTTCTACAGTAGCAAAACTGCTAGGGATTGAGCTTCCAGATTTTTAAATTTTATTTATTTTATTTATTTATTTATTTTCTGAGACAAGAGTTTCGATCTTGTTGCCCAGGCTGGAGTGCAATGGTGCGGTCTCCACTCGCTGCAACTTCTGCCTCCTGGATTTAAGTGATTCTCCTGCCGCAGCCCCTCAAGCAGCTGGGATGACAGTTGCCCGCCACCGCACCCGGCTTTCTTGTATTGTTAGTAGAGACGGGGTTTCATCATGTTGGCCAGGCTGGTCTCAAACTCCTGACCTCAGGTGATCTGCCTGCCTCAGCCTCCCAAAGGGCTGGGATTACAGGCGTGAGCCACTGCGCCTGGCCGAGCTTCCAGATTTTAGGTTCTCATCTTTCCTCTTCTCTCGTTTTTTTGCTACATTCTTTATTTAAATCTCTAAAATAAAATAATTCATTTCCACTCCCGGGGCATTGCTGTCGAGGTGGTTCAATTCCATGAAGGCGTTTTTACAATCAAGGCATCTTCACTTGTTAAGTAGGGTTTGTTTGTTTGTTTTTTGAGATGGAGTCTCGCTCTGTGGCCCAGGCTGCAGTGTAGTGGCAGGATCTCAGCTCGCTGCAACCTCTGTCTCCTGGGTTCAGGGGATTCTCCTGCCTCAGACACCCTAATAGCTAAGACCACAGGCACACACCGCCACACCGGCTAATTCTTGTATTTTTAGTAGAGATAGGGTTTCACCGTGTTGCCCAGGCTGGTCTCAAACTCTTGACCTCAAGTGATCCACCCACCTCAGCCTTACAAAGTGCTGGGATTACAGATGTGAGTTAAGTAGTTTGAACAATCAGTTGATTAGACTTTTCTGTCTGCTCACTTGCACATGTGGTCAAGTACTGTGCTGTCCTGGCCCATAGCGCCCTACAGGAAGGCAAAGGCCGTAAGACGTGGGATCTTCTGGAGTCGTCAAATGACAAACACTCCTGTTGAGTGAAAAAACAAATAGGCTAATCCTGTGCTTTTTCAACATTTTAAACCTCACACAGTTTTATTGCAAATTTCCAAGAATCCTTAAAAGTTATAAAAAGTATAATCAAAATAAATATCTGTGGCAGAGTTCTACAAAAGACGAAACTCAATTTTCCTTTTGAGATCTTTCTCCGGCATCAGTTCAAACACTTCCTGTCGTATTTCACCAAGACTCAATTCCTGAGCAACAGGCACAGCCAGTGCCGTGAAAAGCGGCTTTGTGTCGGGGAAGCTCTTCACACTCCAGTCTCCAGCTCCTTCTCAAAGCTTTGAAAAAAAGTTGAAAAATAAAAACAAAAGCCCTGCTGTGCTGAGCTGGGCTTTGGCGTTGCCATGGACCCACGGCAAACTGCGGTGCTCCTGCTCTACCCCAGATCGGCTCACGCTGGGCCTGCACTTCACGGACTTTGGAATGACTGGTTAGAACCCAAATGAATTCATGGAATTCGACATGGTTCAAAAATAATAAAATGTGATACTCATGAAATGCTGATATTCTGTCTTAATTTGCCAGACTGGGGGCGTCCTGGATTCAGAGTATTCTAAAGTAGCCAGTAGGTTCACTCTGCCCTTTTGGACTATCATGAATCTAGCTCAGAAAGAAATCTCTGTCCCTCTGCTATTCGCTGTTGTTTGCTTTGCCTGGTCTGACTCCTGCCCAGGAGTTCTGACAGCCCCAGGTTCCACAGACAAGAACAGTAATGTTTATGATAATAGTCACTCCCAAGTGAGTGCACTGGGCGCTTCACATGTGTCTGTACGTGTGCACGTGTATCTGCATGCCAGTTTCCTTTTCTCCTCTGACAGCCCTCTCGAGGTGCAGCTTTTTCCCTGTTTTATGCAGGATGAGAAAGGTTGTCATTGGAAAAAGTGTGTTCAGAGGTCAGATCTGAACTCGGCTCCAAAGCTCCAACACCCAAGCCCTGGCCCCATGGCTGCCTGCTGGCTGGGAGTGGCATTCCCCAGAACAGGAAAGGCAGTGAGTTCTCATTGCATCCACACTTGCATTTGCTACAACAGAAGCTCTTTGTCTCTTCTTCACATTCCTTTAGAACACAAGCCTCCTTTCTCCCTGTGGCCATCAGTCGCTGGACCCAGCCTCGTGAGTGGCTTGGTGGCGGATGGCACCATCCTTTGTGGGAGAAAACAATGTTGCTGCCCAGGCCTTTCTGAAATGACCTCTTCCCGCCCCCTGACCAGCCCCAGCAAGGCCTGGGGCTGGCTGCCTAGTCGATTGGAGCCAAGAGTTTGCTGAATGGATGAAGAGAGAAGGGACATCCAAGTGACTGAAGAAGATCTTAACAGAAGATTTATACATCCAAACAGAGCCCGCTGTGGACCCATCAGCTCCTTCGTGCCCTGCCTGGGCAGGTAGCACTGTTGCTTGGGAAGGAGAGCCACTTCCTGTCATGGCACGTCGTTGTCTGGGAGTCTGGAGCCACATCAACTCATTTCCCTCCCTCTGCAGAGTAGACAGAGGGTGAACCACGTGGGTGCCTTTGGCGTTCAAGGTGCAGCAGACTAGATACCATGGGCCTTGAGATGCCATCACCCCCTCCCAATCATCTCCGAAGTGTCACAGGCTGCAATGCCACGCAGCTCTCCACAAGGCCATGGCCAGTAGTCAAGCGATGGCTCTTGGCCACAGAGTCATGGCAGCGTTGCTCACAATGGCACCTTTCTTCCCAAGCCAAAGGGTACGAGGTCTCACTCTCCTGAAAAACACCGTGGTGATCGCTGTCCAGCAACCAGCTGCCTGTTGGCACCCTTATTGTCTCCTTAAGCTTTTTTATTATTGAGGGAACAGGTGGTACATATATTTTTTACAGGCAGACCAGTGACATTTGTGATGGCTTATTATAGTAGTTAGGGGATTTTTTATCTTCAGAAAGTAACTACTCATTTTTGGTTTCCAGTTCAGCATGTAAGGAACTAAGAAGTCTTTGCTCCCTCCAAACAACAAGTAAAAAGCTGAACGAACTGAAAAATTAACAGCCCTTCCTAGATCCAGTAGAGAAGTGAGGTCACAGGACAAACTGTTGCACCCAAAATAGGAGAAACAGACAGGTGGGAGAAAGAGTCACAACTTATCTCCAGCAGATACCTCCAGTGCCAGGGTAGGAAAACCAGAACCATCACTGAAAAATTGCTGGAGGCTCAGTGCAGCAGAGTTTGAGGGACAGTAACTCCAGGGGGACCCCAGTCCTGGGGGCCCCTACACTTTTGTGAGTTTTACCTCCAGGAGCTTGACCAGGTCCTCACAGTGAGTACTGGAGGCAAATCCCCTTGTGCTTCAGCAGGGGGAACAAAAAAGGAACCATCATGAGATAGGACATTCTGTTCTTAGCAATGCCTGTCCTCAGGAGTCTGTTTTATCCCAAGCAAACGGGCTGGGTTACATCAGAGCCTGACCTACCAGTTCCATGTGACTCTGGACTTCCATGCAGGTGAAGGGAAATACACAATTCCAGCCCCCTACAGCCATCCTGTCCCACCCACAGGATGGGGGAGCACTTGTGAAAGTCACAATTCAGGAGTGCGGGGGCACCACAGGCCTGGATCTACTCACAGGACTGCAAATGCTTCCCCTCCCCAACACCAGCCACCAATCACTAAAGGCCTTTTTACAGCAGTTCCTTCTAGCCATACTTTATTTCCAGCCTTCAAAGAAAAAATTAAAAGGCATACCAATAGACAAAAACTAGTTTGAAGAGACTAAAAAAGCATCAGGAGCAGTCAGATATGGCAGGTTGTTGAAATTATGAAACCAGGAATCTCAATAAACTACATATTGAAGGAACATAGCTCAAAATAATAAAAGACATTTACGACAAACCCACAGCCAACATACTAAATGGGCAAAAGCTGGAAGCACTCTCAAAAACTGGCACAAGACAAGAATGCCCTTTCTCACCACTCCTATTCAGAATAGCATTGGAAGTCCTGACCAGAGCAATCAGGCAAAAGAAAGAAATAAAGGCATCTAAATAGAAAGAGAGGAAATCAGACTAACCCTGTTTGTGAACAACATGATTCTATATCTAGAAGACCCCACAGTCTTGGCCCAAAATCTCCTTCAGCTAATAAACAACTTCAGCAAAGTCTCAGGATACAAAATGAACACACAAAAATCACTAGTGTTCCTATACATCAACAACCATCAAGCTAAGAGCCAAATGAGGAATGCAATCCCATTCACAATTGCCACAAAAAGAATAAAATATTTAGGAAACAGCTAACGAAGGAGGTAAAAGATCTCTGCAAAGAGAACTACAAAACACTGCTCAAAGAAATCAGAGATGACAAAAACAAATGGAAAAACATTACATGTTCATGGATAGGAAGAATCAATATCATTAAAATGACCATACTGCCCAAAGCAATTTATGGATTCGGTGCTATTTCTACCAAATTACCAATGACATTCATCATAAAACTAGAAAAAACTATTTTAAATTTATATGGACTCAAAAAAGAGCCTAAGTAGCCAAAAACGATCCCAAGCAAAAAAGAACAAAGTGGAGGCATCATGCTGCCCAACCCAGAGTGTACTACAGGGCTACTGTAACCATACCAGCATGGTCCTGGTACAAACACAGACGCAGCAAAGCAGAATAGAGAAATCAGAAATAAGGCCACACACTTACAACCATCTGGCCTTCAGCAAGGCTGGTAAAAACGAGAAATAGGGAAAGGACGCCCTGTTCCATAAATGGTTCTGGAATAACTGGCCAGCCGTAGGCAGAAGATTGGAACTGGACCCCTCCCTCACACCGTGTACAAAAATCTACGGAAGATGGGTCAAATACTCAAATGTAAAGCCCAAAACTATAAAAATCCTCGAAGACAACCTAAGTAATATCATTCAGGACATAGGACTGGGCAAATATTTCATCATAAAGACACCAAAAGCAATTGCAACAAAAGCAAAACTTGACAAATGGGATCTATTTAATTAAAGAGCTTCTGCACAGCAAAAGAAACTATCAACAAAGTAAACAGACAAAATGGGGCAAAATTTTGTCAAACCATGCCTCTGACAAAGATCTAATATCCAGCATCTATAAGGAACTTAAATCTCAACAACAACAAAAAAAAACCCAATGCCATTAAGAAGTGGGCAAAGGACATGAAGAACAGACACTTTTCAAAAGAAGACATACATGTGGCCAACAAGCATATAAAAAAACCCTCAACATCAATGACTGTTAGAGAAATGCAAATCAAAATCACAGTGAGATATGTTCTCCCATTACTCAGAATGGCTACTATTAAAAAGTCAAAAAATGGCTGGGCGCAGTGGCTGACAGCTGTCATCCCAGCACTTTAGGAGGCCAAGGCAGGTGATCACCTGAGGTTGGGAGATCAAGACCAGCCTGGCCAACGTCACGAAACCCCATCTCTACTAAACAAAACATTAGCTGGCTGTGGTGGCGCACGCCTGTAATCCCAGCTACTCAGGAGGCTGAGGCAGGAGAATTGCTTGAGCCTGAGAGGTGGAGGTTGCAGTGAGCCGAGATCAAGTCACTGCACTCCAGCCTGGGCAACAGAATGAGACTCCGTCTCAAAAAAAAAGCTAAAAAATAACGGGTGCTGCCAAGGTTGCAGAGGAAAAGGAATGCTTGTTCGCTGTTGGTGGGAATGTAAATCAGTTCAGCCATTGTGGATTCCTTAAAGACATGAGAACAGAATTACCATTCGACCCAGCAATCCTGTCACTGGGTATAGACCCAAATGAATATAAATCATTCTATCATAAGGATACATGCATGTGCGTGTCACTGCAGCACTGTTCATCATAGCAAAGGCATGGAGTCAACCGAAATGCCCATCAGTGGTAGACTGGATAAAGAAAATGTGGTACATGTACACCATGAAATATCATGGAAGCATAAAAAAGAACAAGAGCATGTCCTTTGCAGGAACATAGGCAAACGATCTTAAGCAAACTAAGGCAGGAACAGAAAACCAAATACCGCATATTCTCACTTACAAGTGGGAGCTAAATGATGAGAACACAGGGACACATAGAGGAGAACAACAGACACTGGGGCCTGCTGGAGGGTGGAGGGTGAGAGGAGGGGGAGGATCAAGAAAAACACGGAAGGGTTACTAGGCTTGATGCCTGGATGACAAAATAATCTGTACCACAAACCCCCTTGACACAAGTTTACCTATATAAAAACCTGTACAGATACCTGTGAACTTAAACCTTTTTAAAAAAAGAAACTAAGGTCTAAATGAAGAAAGGAAGAGCACCAGAGAATGAATAATGTTAGTAAATCCTTTTTGCAGCGAGATGAGAAGTGTCAAGAAATAAGGACGAAGAGAAGTCTCATCACCATTCTCTATGAAATCCACAAATCCCCAGGCTCAGTGTCGCCCACTGCAGCACAACTCATGGCACGTGACACCTTCATCTAGGCTCGTCGGCATCCCAGTGGGGGGACAAAGGGCAAGATGGGAGCAACGGGGAACCAGCATGAACATGAAACTCTGCTACTGATTTTGCCACAAACCTCATGTCTTCTGCCAGCATCCATAAGGTTCTAAATTGTTGGCTCGTGAGCAGAATAAAATCTCAGAGCATCTGCAGTTCTTCAAACAGCCCTGTGGAGCACAGGTGAGCCGAGGCTGGTGGTTGGGTGCACTAGAGCTGTTGGGGTCCAGTTGCGGATGTGAGCCTGGACAGTGCAGCAAGAAACAACAGTCCAGGGCACAGGCAAGCTGAGGCTGGTGGGTGGACATGCAGAAGAAGCTTGAGAGCTGAAGTTCTAGAGTGTGCAGTGTCAGCTCCAAGTCCAGGCCAGGCTGCAAGGTCACCCGGGACTGCCCTCTCTGTGCATGTGGCTGGAACAGAGCGCCACCAGACATACACATGCACAAGCACCACTGAGGGACTGTGAAGTAGAGCAAGACAAAGCACAACATGTCCCACTAGAAGCAGGAGTTCATTCAGGGAGGTCCCTCCACATGCCTCTCTCAGAGCCTTCCTTGTCATCAATTTTCCAATCCTGTTCCTTTGACACTGCCAACCAACTAAACCATTAGCAACTGCCGATGAATTAATACTGATCCATACTTTCAACCACTTCTCACTCCAAACATAGTGGGCAACTGACTGTGCTGCTCAAAGTTCTGGCCTCTGAGAGGATTCCCCTTCACCACCGTCCTTCAGGATCATCTGTGGTTGTGGCGGCCCACTCCAGGGTGGAACGGACGTACCAGGCCCATGTGTAAACCACTCTCCAGCTTTTTTCTTCCATGGTCACCTGCTGTACAGTACACCCCAGGAGACCACAGACATGGATTGAGAGAGGGGAGGCAATGTAACAGGAGTTGGTGTCAAAGGGATCTGAGTCACTTACACCACTGACTGCACCTTCAGACTTGCCTGAGATCAGCTTCATACATCATTTCCATGTGATGGCATATTGCTGTTACACACACCCAGCGTTACGGCCAGCTAGATCAGAGAGCACTTAGGCTGCATGGTCTCCTGATGGCCCATGGGTATGGCCCAATGGCAAGCCAGATGCTGATTCTCAAAATGGATTAGTTAGCTGCCAAAGAGGACATAGACTTAATCAGAATCCCAGAGGTCTGTGCTGCAGTTCGCCTATGCGTGCTCGTCAGAGGGTCCGCACTGCATTTCAGTGTGCCACAGACACTTCAAGTATCACTGGATCTACCGACTCCTACGGGCAAAGTGCTAAAGCAGCTTGCATTACAGCCTAAACTTCTCTGACCCCCGTTCAAAACTGCCAGCGTCACAGGCTGAAAGTAGCACATGCAAACATAGTATGTGTTGTATCTAAAATCCCCAAAGCCCAACTAAATATGGTGCTTCCTTTTCACAATAGGTGTTGCAAAATACATCAACTTGTCTTTCACGTGGAGGGGATATTCCAACACATTCCACACCTCTGAACCTGCTAGAAACTTCACTGAGGTGGAGGCCCCTGAATTTTGTGGGGATTTTCTCCCACTTTTGCTGCTTTCTGTTTATCAGATTCAATAAGCATGACATCATCAATGTTAGCGGACTAGTGGAATGTTTCCCGAACTGGTAAGATGACTGGATCTCTGCAGGCAATAGCATTGCATACAGCAGAAGAACTCACATATCCTTCAGGCAACATGGTGAGTGTACACTGTTGACCGTGCCAGGTAAAAGCAAACTGTTTCTGGTGGTCCTTGCAAGTTGGTTTGAGAAAAAAAGCATTAGTAGGATCAGTAGCCGCACACAAAATGCCAGAGGATATGTTGGTTTTCTCCAGTAGAGATTTCTCATCTGGCACAGCCGCTGTGATTGAAGTCACCAGCTGATTACATTTGCAATACTCCACATTCTTCATAATCCGTATTGTTAGGGAAGCAGGAGCCTAGGGGAGTCAGAGTAATCCACTTTAAATTCTGCTGCATCTTGAGACTAACGAGGCACATTCCTTGCCAGTTGCAACCCATAGACTATGTTTATAGTTGAGGAAAGAGCCTGAACAATACCTGCAAGGATTCACTGTAAAACACCAGAATGCACATGTCCCAATGCCCAAACAGTATATGCTTTCAAGATAATAAGAGTTATGCTTTAATGTATGCACACACTAAAATCTTAAGGACAGTTTTCTTTAAATCAACAGAATAATACATTTTGCTATGCTGTCTGCTCACCCACACACAGTCACAGCTTAGTTTAATCTTTACATAGACAAAACCCCTTTATAAGAAAAACTTCAAAGATGGCCCATTCCTCTGCTTGCTTTCTGAGGATGCCCTATTCTGTAATGCAATGTAAGAGATTTCATTAAACAATCTCTTCTCACTTCACTCTGCAACTTGCCTTGAATTCCTTCCTGCGTGAGATCCAAGAACCCTCTCTTTGGGTCTGGATGGAGACCCCTTTTTCTGGTAACAATTTGAGTTTTGCACAGGTCACAGTGGTCAATTAATGGGTTTGTAAGAAGTGTCACAGCCTCTGCTTATTTCAGCTCTTTAATGGCGTTAATCTCCAAAGCTCTCTCAGGGATTCAGTGTTTCTAGATAAGAAGGGGTGGTTCTGGGGACTTTCACCGAACTTCTCCTACCATCATGATCCTCATCTCACACGTTAGAGAGCCAGGGAGGGGATTCAGCCAGTGTGTGCTTGTTTCTGTTATACAACCAGTAACTGAAAAACGAACCACAGGCAGAACAGCGCACCCGGTGGGCCCCTGCAAGTCGGTCTTGAGTTAGAGCCTCTATCAAGGGAAGACCTGACCCTCGCAAGCTCCTACTTTGGCTGCTGAGCCACATTTCTGGTTCCCAGGAATTCACGTCAATCGAGGCAATCCCTGAGACATCTAGGTTATTTCCCTTTCATTACTCGACGGCTGCAGGACATGTCAGAAAAGGCGTGGCGGAGGATTTATGGTACATACTCCTGGCAGCAGTGCAGATTCTTTCCCGGGGGCCTTGGCTTTTCCCTCCTATCCACATGCTCTAGGTCTGACCCGACTTAGGTCTGGGAACTTGGCGAGAGCCCACGGTCTCCACTGTGGTGATTCACGTCGGAATTTGGTGACCAGACCTAGAGGTTTTCCTGCTGTGTGGATTAAAGACTGCTGTAGCAGCTGTCCATCTCTTCATGCCGAGGAACACGGTGAGCAATTGGTCACTGCCGAAAATCTCTGTGGACCAAGGCACTTGGAACAGGGTGGACCCAGTGCACCGTACCTGCCGTCCCAGGAAGCTGCGGTGTGCAGAGGGCAGGTCTGCCTGGGTCCTCCTGCTGAACACAGTGCCCTAGGCACAGGAGTGCAGTCATGGCACGAGTGGAATTCAGAGTATTTTTAATCCCTGCAGGAGCAGGCTAACGCCTTTCCTGTGGATTTTGAAGGGTGAATCCAGAGTTCAAGTTGCCACTCTGGGGAAGGGGTCAAGGCTTTCAGGAAGGGTCCCTCCAGCGTCAGAGCGAGCAAGGGGCACAGCACAGCCGCGCCTTCCTCGGGCCTGGGCGAGCTCCGTGCTTCACAGAGCAAGCCTGTGTCGGACTCTTCAGCAGAGACCACAGCCAGGCATGATGAAGCCGATGAGGAAATGAGGCCCAGGCCCATGCTCAGGCTCTTCCTCACAGCAGGCTGGGGCAGGCTGAGCCATGCACGACCACGGCGCGCAGCCCTGTGCTAGTTCCAGGGCACACGTACGGATGCTGAATCATAGAGAACTTTCTAGATAAAACAGGTGGCAGCAAAACAGCCATGTACACAGGTATCTTGTGGGAAACCCTTCCACAGCCACTTCGATACTGGCTTGGAAGAAGGACCTGACGCTGGGTCACGCATCCTTTGGGGACCACAGACGTGTGTGGAGAGTTTGGGCCAATGCTTTTTGTAATTTGTCAGAAGGAACACCCACTTCTTCCCTCTTCTGAAGAACCCACAAACTGGCCCCTGCACTCAGAGACTCATGGGCACATTGAGGGGACGTCTGAATTTCTCCTTCGAGGCTTCGTCAAGGGGCACACCATCCACACACCTCTGTACCACAGCGCTCGGACAGGGCATCTCTAAGGCATTGTCCACCTCTGCCAGTCTGTGGCCTTCACCCTGGCATGGAGCGTAAGGCCTTGGGATACAATGCACACATCACGCTAAGCAAGGACTTTAGTGCCCGCAGACACGGGGCTCAGCCGCTTCTCTGGGGCAGCCCTGTTGAACCCAGGGCTGACCACAGAAGCCCACGCCCAGTGGGGCCGGCCACGGAGGCTGGCCACGGAGAGAAGCTCTGGGGTCTCTCCGTCGGAGGCCAGACCGCAGACCACCCACTCTCCTGCGCTCAGGCTGTACTCGCTAGCTTCTTGTTACTGGCTGCACATTTGCTTTGTTCGAATCAATCAACCCAAGTCTCTCTCTCTCCCCACCCCCAACCTTGCCTTGAGCAGAACATCAATATTCATGCAACAAACAAATAGCACAAAAGCTGACGCCGCACTTCCTGCCCCACAGGCCCTTTTTCTTCCTCAGCCCGCGTGCGATCCTGGCTCCTGGCAAGTCCTCGGCCGCTTGGTCAATGCGGCCTGTGTGCCAGCCTGTGTGCCAGCCTGGCGCCGCCCACACCCTCGCCCCCATTGGCCGCCGCGGCTGCGGTGGGCTGCGCCCGGGCTCAGCCGTCCTCCCTGGGCAGAGGGAATAAGAGGCTGGCCCCGCACAGCAATCCTGCCGCCCAGGACCCGCAGAGAGACGAGGCCCGCAGCACGGAGACGAGGAAGAGGTGAGAAAGCGGCCAAAGGGCGCCCGGGAAGAAGCGGCTCTTTCGCTCTGGGTGGAACGGCGTGGGGGGAGGGCTAGACCAACCGTCAGCTTGCAAGGCCCCTTTAGGAGGGCTGGCAACAGCACGATGTGCTTTGATCTCCACTCTGCCGCTGCGTTGTGGACACCCGACCGCATCCGCCCTGGACAGGCAGACGTGTGTTTGCCTGTGTTCTGCCACAGATCAGAGAACCCTCAGCTCTCTGGTCCAGAAGGGATTGCTGACATTTTCCCAGCGATGCTACAAATGCTGCCTTCTGTAACAATGTGAAGAAGGTTTTTGCTTCCCACTGGGCCTGAAAATGAGAGAGAACCTGATGCTGGTTTAGTTCTGTGTCATAAATACACGCTTCCCTTTTCTCCTTCGTACTGATTCCACCGCCCTGGGTAAGGAACTTGTTCTCCAGTTTCCCTCCGTTTAAAAAGCCAGGGTCCCCGCGGCCCCAGGATGGCACTCTTACAAATAGATTGCTCAAAGAAAGTGGAGTGTTGTTGAGTTTCAACTTTCCTCAGCCTCACAGTTTCGCAGGGAGGTCGAACCCCTTCTTTAGAGGGATCCTCAGGCACTAGCTAACGTGTCTTCCTAAGGAGTTAAAGTCCAAATGTTCTCTTGTTCTCAATATTAAAAGATTAATGTAGAACATCCACAGAATGTGAGAAAGAAATGAATATTTATTTCCATTTATCTTACAAGATAAACTATAAACCATCAACTATTTCTTAAGTCAAAGGGAAAAATTTAACAAAAATTTTTAAATTGATTTGTAGTGTGGTTATGAAGAAAACCATATTTTCTAGTGGTTTCTATTAGGGTTCTGATATATGGAATACATGTTTTATGCCTTTCCTTTGTAAAAATCCCATGAGTCATAATTCATAGAAAAACAATTTAACCTCCTTTTCCGTAAATCATCACCGACTTTAAGGAGCATCAGAATGATGCAAAAGTGTCTTTTGTTTTGTGTGTTTTTTTAAAAATACACACACACACATATCAATAACTGAACGCTTGTGTACAAAGTATAAGAAAACATGAAATGCGAAAAAATTTTAATCCCTCTTGTTCTATTTGTGAAGTATCAGATTTTTAGGACCTTAAGAGCAAAACGAAGTACACTGATTATTATACAATGACTTTAGCAAAGGTCTGGCCAGTATAAAAAAATCTCCAGTCCTGTTTCCTTTGCAGGATCAGAAATAAATAAAATTTTTGGCATCTAATTCCAAATTATTTTTAAGATGTAAGTGATATATTCAACATGGGAATGATTTTTCAATAATATTTGATTCATTAATTTATTTTTAATTATGACAGTGCAAATGTTCTTATTTAATGATAAGAACCCAAGGCCAAAAGTTGGTAAATTTCTCTGCCTGAGCGTCTGTTCTGTGAAACAATGGACAAGGCAACCTTTGTAAAATGCGTCTCACTCCCAGACTGACCAGGTATTTCCTTGGTTTGTAGGCTGTGACGTAAGGTACTTGCTGTGAGGGAGCAGGCGGGCTCTTCCTTCCATAGCTGCAGAGAAACACCTGTTCCTGTGCCCGTCCCAGGCGCTGCAGTGAGCCACCGTCTCCCTGACGGAGGTGGAACGCCTGCTCAGCAGCTCAGCTGTCTGCTGGATTCTGTCCTTCCCTGCGACCGAACCACACCCATTCAATCAGTTAAACTTAGGGTACATTTTTTTTCCTGGTAGATCAAATACCTTTTATTGTGATTCTTCCAAAAGATTGTGGCAATTCTACCATATTTATTTTTCCTGATGAATTTTACAGCTGTTTTTGTCATGTCACCCACCCAAAAAAATCCATTACTTTTATTAAAAATGATTTCAATTTACATGTGATTTTAAAGGGAAAAGTTCCTACATTTTATGTTCCTCAGAATCTCTTAGGAGGACCTGCATTTTTCCTCCTAAATTTAGTCTTAGATCATGTTATTGCTATATGAATAGGATATTTTGCATTGTATTTTCTACTTCTTTATTGATAGAATAGAGGAATGCTATTGAATTTTGTCTTCTTATTTTGCTCCTAGTCACCATCTCACTTTTGGACTGTTTCTGCCAGCGTGCAGTTGATGCTTTGCTCACCTGCACTCTACCAGAGAGGGACCCTGCGGGGAAGAAGCAGGAATGAATCCCTGAATTCTCTTGCTGCCCTACGTCTGTATTTTTGCTGGTTTCCCCACTGGCCCAACCCAACCAAAAGCCAGAGGGCATGGGAGCATATCCCTGTGCCTCAGAGGGACAGAGAAGACAGGCCCACTTCTGTCTAAGAGGCAGGTGGGAGGACTGTGATAAAGGTGCAAATTCCCTGAATGCCCTTCCAGGCCGTGCCTGCTGCTCTGAGTTTGAAAAGAATGCCAGGGCCAGCCCATCCCTCTTGTCTGGGTTGAGGTCTGTGTTGCTAACACATGAAATGCTTTACGATGAGGTATAGATGAGAAGGCATCTTTCCTTTGTGAGCCCCTAGGATGTCTGAGCTGGAGAAGGCCATGGTGGCCCTCATCGATGTTTTCCACCAGTATTCCGGAAGGGAGGGAGACAAGCACAAGCTGAAGAAATCCGAACTGAAGGAGCTCATCAACAATGAGCTTTCCCATTTCCTAGAGGTGAGTCTTGCTTTTTAAACTTGACACTTTCTCCATCTCCTCTTACAAAGCCACTGTACACTGGCTTTATCGTCTCAGCTGCCCCGCAGCTGATTCCAGTTCTGCTCCAGGACTCCTGGGTTGCTTCCGGAAACTTGCTTGAGTAACAGAACCCTCAATGGGGGATGGCTCAGATGGGCCCCTTGTTTTCATTTCCTTATCAACCGTCTTGTGTACAGCAGGTGCATCAAGGGAAATCCGCTGTCCCAAAGGCAAAAGGTTCCCAAATAATGCTAGACTCGTTACTTACATGGGCCAAAGTGAACATAAAAGGAAACTGTTAAAAATAAGCTTTGGGAATGTTTTTAGGAAAGGGATATATTTTTGGCTTTAGCTAGACGTTTATTATTTACTATGGAGATAAAATATGCCAGACGTTCACTCAGTAAACTAAGCACTAATTAAAAACTATGAGATATGCAGGCACAACAGATGTGGTTCTGTTCTCCGGCACCCAGCCTGGCACACGGATGGATGACCAGGACTTACTTGACTGAGGGCATGACAGGGGCCTGCACACATCCTTTGGAAGCCCGGGGCTTTGCAGAAGGCTCCGTGGAGTGATGGATATTGGTCAGGAACTGTCTTAAGTTGGGACCCCTACTTTAGGAAGCTGCATGAGGGCTCCTGGGAGCCCTATTCTTCAGACAGCTCCCGCTCTGGCTTGCGGTAGAACTCTTGCATTAAGGACTTTTCCTGCCATTATCTCCACCGTCCTTGGATCAGACCCACATATCTTTACTGCTCACCTCATGTGCCCTCATGGAAGTGAACTGTGATCCACCTGGTACCTGATGCTCTCTTAGAAACAAGGCTGGCTCAAGGCACACATAGGGCCAGGGTGAAGCACCAGTGGTGTGCACCATATGAGACGTGATAAAAGGTTTCCTGGGTCACTGATATGAGCAATCACAAACGGACAGATGACCAGACAATGAGCCAGACAATGAGCCAGCCCTGATTCCAGGATAAATACCAGGGTAGGGCTTGTTGCATGGGGACAGGAGCCGCCCTCCTGAGCTGTCCGAGCCTCTTAGTGCAAGACAGCAAGCCCTGGGTTCCAGCAGCATGACAGTCGTGTTGTCAGGGCAGGGGGAGGGGGCGCTGGCTGGTTCTCCTGTCTGCACTCCCACCAAACACCGCACCACTGCGAATGGGTCAGAGTAGAGCAGACAGGCCTGCAAGCTTGCAGGGGCCATCCCCACATCTGACTCCAGGACTGGTTTTCTCAGGCATTCAAGCCCACAGTGACAGCAGCCCCACTCACCATGCAGTTTTCTAGTTCCACCAGTCCTGCCTTCTGACGTGATTTAAAAGTCCCAGGTTCTTCTTAACAAGGGCTGTTATGAGAATGAAATGGGATAGTGCGTAAGCGCTTAACATATAGTGAAAGTTCAACTAATAATAACTACTATTATTGTTTTTATACATAGAAAAAGCTTAGCATGTGGGAATCTCAATTTATAATATCAAGGTAAGCATATCTGAATTTATAATATCATGGTAAGCATATCAAGACATCACATACATTTGTTGGCCTGGTTTTGTCAAGGTAATTTCAGTTCGGAAGCAGATCTATAATATAATTGAAGTTAATACCCTACTCCTGCCCATCCACAGGTGCCTCCCCACCCCTACCCCCATGGAGTTACAATCTTATGTATGTTTTGCTTATTTATTTAGTTTTTGAGACAAGGTCTTGCTTGGTCACCCTGGCTGGAGTGCAGTGGCGTGGTCTTGGCTCACTGCAGCCTCAACCTCCCAGGCTTAAGCAATGCCGAGCAGCTGGGAATATGGGCACATGCACCATGCCCAGATAGTCGTTTTATTTTTTTCTTCGTAGAGATGGAGTCTCACTATACTGCCCAGGCTGGTCTCAAACTCCTGGGCTCAAGTGATCCTCCTGCGTCAGCCTCCCGAAGTGCTGGGATTATAGGTGCGAGCCACCGTGCCTGACCTGTGTGTTTTATATCCAAGGCAGCCATTGTACATCACAGCCGACTTCTTCAGGCCAAGCCCTCTGGCCCCGGGGAATTGTTACTCTGCCTTTGTGCTCTTCTGCAGTGTTCAGTGCGCGTGTTTGTAGCCCTGCTCTGTGGTTGTCCCTCTGAGGATCTGTTCATCACTTTATAGCCACACCATTCAACGTCAGGCAGAACCGTTAGGAAAGTGTTATGACACCTAGAAAGCACTTTGAGTAGGAAAAAGAATCTAGGGTTAGCAAATGTAGGACATGTTCCCAAGAGTTACTTCAGCAACCAAGAACACTCAAAACATTAAATTCTACTGGAAGCCTTTGAGACAGGAACTTCCATACACCGAACACATGAAAAGTTTAGGAGGGCCATAAGTTTATTTTTATTTCAAGACATTTGCTCGGGCTGATCTAGACTGCCTTCTTTTTTTTTTTTCCAGGTGTTTTAAGTATGATAACAATCCAGTTTTTCACCTCTTGACTATTTCATTCAGCCATTTCCCATAGCCCAGGGCCAGGCACTGACCCCCAGAGACTCCTGCTTGGACAACAGCCCCCTGGTCACACGAGACATCTTTCCTGATATTTTGCATTACATATTCTTAGGTTATTTTGGACACAAAATACCACAGTCACTCAACTTTTAATCATGTTTTGATGATCCAAAATTCCATTTAAAAACAAAGTCGGCAACTTCTTTTATCTCTCTTAGGAAATCAAAGAGCAGGAGGTTGTGGACAAAGTTATGGAAACTCTGGACAATGATGGAGACGGCGAATGTGACTTCCAGGAATTTATGGCCTTTGTTGCCATGGTTACCACTGCTTGCCACGAGTTCTTTGAACATGAGTGAGATTAGAAAGCAGCCAAGCCATTCCTCTAACAGAGATGGTCACACAAGAAAGCAGAGAGCAAGGGTTTGCAGCCTCTAGGAGCTGAGCTTTCCAGCCGTGTTGTAGCTAATTAGGAAGCTTGATTTGCTTTGTGAATGAAAAATTGAAAACCTCTTTCCAAAGGCTGTTTTAACAGCCTGCATCATTCCTTCTGCTATATTAGGCCTGTGTGTAAGCTGACTGGCCCCATGGACTCTTGTTAACAGTCACTTAGGAGTCAGTTCTCAGTGATAAAGCGTGCACCGTGTAGCCCGCCATGGCCATGTAGACCCTAACCTGGAGGGAACCCTGACTACAGAAATTATCCTGGGGCACCCTTGAGGCTTCTGCTACCTTTAAAAAACAAAGCCTTATCCAACATCATTTGAAAATACTGCTGTTCTTTAAACGTGTTCCTCATCCGTGCAGCTAACACCTGGTTGGCCAGTGTGGCCCTGCAAGGGCGTGGTGGCCTCAGCCTGCTTCCCGGGCGCGCCAGATCACCGGGCGAACAGCCGGTGCTGGCAGCGCTCTCGGAAAATGAAACTCGGTCAGAACTCGGAATCCGAGCTGGTTATGGGGGCTCAGCGCAGCCTCTGCGCCCCACGTGATTCTAGTCGCAGCTGCAGGATCCTGGCTTCCAACACGCCGCCAGCCCGCACGGCTTCCGAGGGCACCACCGGGGACTCTGACCGCTGCGAGGGCCTGAGTTCAATAAAAGAGGCGCCATCCAAAGGGACCGCGAGCACACAACGCGGCTTCCCCACTGTCCCCTCGAGGGGGAGGCTTCCCCGGGCGCATGGAGCCACTCCACAGGGGACTTCCGGCCCGGTTGGGTCACGTGCTCTTCCCTAAGCCAATCAGCACGGCCCAGTTGGGTCAGGTGCTCTTCCCTAAGCCAATCAGCAGGAAGGAGAGCTGCGAATGGTCCCGGGCAGTCACATGCCTGCAGCAATGCACGCTGGGCCGCCAGCTCCGTTCCGCCGGTTCTGCGGCCTGCGTCTCGGAGAGCGCGCGTTCCTCAGGGTCCCGCTGAACAGTCGCAGGTAGAACGGGGCCCTGCCTGTCCCAGGCAGTGTGGGAGGCCCAGAGGCACACAGTGACCGAGGCTGGGTGGGGCAGAGGCGGGAACTACCGCTGTGGCGCCCTGGAGATGGGGTGGTCAGAGGGACCTGAGAGCAGGGCCGGGAGCGCAGCGAGGCCACTTCGCATCCAGCCACCTGGCGGGTTCCCAGGGCCCCGAGCTCGCTTCTCGCCCGGAGCTCACCATCTGGAAATTCTTGGTTACTTGTGGCCAAGGATCAGTGTTTTCATTTTGCCGCGCGCCCTGCAGGTGCCGAGGCTAGTCCTCGCCCGTGCTGCAGGCTGGGGAGCAGGAAGCCAGGCTTGGGAGGCTCAGGGCGCGACCGTGAGTTGGGGGGCGGGAGGGGCGACGCTGCCCCCGGCACGGGTCCGCGCCTCCCACCTGCATTCCTCCCGAAGGGATGCTTTGCCGCCTCGGCAGGAAGTTAAATTAGTCCTCCCAGAGCCTCCTCTGCCCACTTTGATCCAAGAATCCCAAGGTAACTCCATCCCCAGAAGTCTGCTCTGCTTCCAAACCAGACAGGGAGAACACTGGCCCTCCAAGGAGCCAGGCTCCAGCCCCAGTCCTCAGGGACTCCCAGGGCAGCTCCTGAGCACACGGGGGCTCCTCCACCATTCAGAGGGAGTCTGGGGGTCTCCTCCAATCAACTGCCGTTAGCTCCAGGTTGTAAATGCCATCTGTCTTCCCCTGGCCTTCTCTAGTTGAGTGTGGCCCCCGTCACCCAGAGGCACCTTCCAGTTCCATGAGTGGGTAATGGTAATCTCCACAGCCCGGTGGCCAGCACAGCCCTGGCCTACCCCCAAAGGCTGCTTCTGGCTTCCCCAGGTGGACAGGGGATGGTCCTTGGCAAGGGGGTGAGGGAAACCCGCCCCCAGATTTGACCAGGAACACATGGAGCTCACTTACGCCTGGAGAGCAAGACCAGGTATGAGAAGTCTGTTTTCATAACTTGTTGCCCAGGCGGCCATTTCTATGGCCCAGTTTAGCCACACAGAATTTTCTGTGCTCCATCAGTTTGTCCATTTAATCCACAAGATTTGGGCCAGTCACCTCACAAATCTGTCCCTGAAGTGTTGGTCTCTCAAGGTTGGAGACCCTGGGGCCAAGCCAAGGACCCCATTTGTTGACTTGCAGTGAGATGGTGCTGTTGAGAAGTTGGGCTGCAAGAAACCACCCTCTCTGGACCCCATGGACCATCCTCTACAGGTGCTCCTCTCTCTGCCAGAAGTGCAAGCAACACAATTGCCAGACTTTCCTGTCACAGAGGAGGAATCATCATCTAATAACTGGATTGCAGGGGGTAAGGCCTTGGGCCCCCAGCCAGTATCTGACCATACCCCATCTGTACCCACCAGCAGGGACAGAGACAGCAGGAAGGCTGTTGGGCTCCCATGCCCTGGGCTATGTGCCCTCCTGACCCCATGTCTCTGCCTGGGGAAATGGAGCAGTGAGGAGGGAATTGAAGAGTGGGTGATCCTGGGCTCCCCTGGCCCTCTGTCAAGCTCTGGCTCTCTCTTGCCCACTGTTCCAGATCCCCACCTCTGCGGGACCCCAGGCCTGTTCAACCAGACCCTACTCCTTTTGCAACCAGCAGAGGAATCAAATTTCCCCCAAGCTGACTGGGGCCCTACTTAGGTATCTCCACTGTGGGCAGTTTGTCTCCACAGCCCGACACCCTGTGAGCCTCATGGGCCCATTGCTGTTCCCTGCAGCTCTGCCCTGTGAGGCCCCATCCTGCTCTCCAAGGCAAGACGGGGACCCTTGAGCCCACAAGCCCCCAGCCAAGACCCTCAAGAGGGTTTGGCAACTCTTAGGAAGTTGTGTGAGACACCTGGGTTTGTTTGCTTCTGTTCCAGCGTTCTCAAATTTAGGGATTTCACCCTTATCTTTTGTAGACAAAATCGGATTATTCTAATTGCAGATAGATGGAAGTGTTTGGGCATCAGAGGAAGGTTCCACTGGCCCTTCATCCAGTGGGACCTTCAACACACAGATACTACTTTCTGCCCACAATGGAGACACCCAAGTAGACTCCACTAGCCCTGTCCTGCAAGAGCCCAGATATTGTCTGGCGCTATTTCTTTGCTAAGAACTGGGCTGCCTTGGGGACCAGGTAGGCAAGGACAAGGGCTACCTGGCATCTCCATCCTGAGGCCCCCTGAATTATGACCCTCACAGCCATGTCCACCAGCAACCTGGTAGGCAAGACTGGCAGAACCTCCTTTCACTGCATTTAGGGAGAAAAGGGCAGGCCTCTCTCTCCGAAGGAGTGCAGAAAATACACATTGAAGCCGGTTAGCATGAGGCAAGCCTGGAGCTTTCACACAGGGCTGCACGCTGAGCAGAGAGCTGAGGATGAGGCTGGCACTCTCCTCAGGAAAATAATGCAAAGCCCCCAGGATCTAAACCTTGCAGGAAGGAGGCCATACTTGGCTGGACTAGAAGGAGCCTTTCTGATGTCGTCTTGCCTTGGCACCCTAATTTAAAATACAGGTCCCTGAGGTGCATCTCAGGAGTTCGAGAGGCCACTCCTGAGCTTTTCCTATTCTGTGAGAGGGTGGCGGACACTACAGAGGGTGCACTGGGTTCCATGGCCCCCTACAGCTCACTGTACAGAACTCTGCTGGGATCTTGCTACATAGCCCAAGGACCAGGCCCCCCAGGTCTGAAGTGGGGCCATGACTCCCTGGGGTTTTTAGCTGTGAGACCGATCAAACAAGAACTCAGGTGATTTTTATCCTCAGGGAAGTTAGTAACACCAGGTTAGCAAGATAGCACTGTCTGCCTAGATGATACCTCTAGAGGAATTGTGACCACCCTCCCAGGGTACCAGGCCCCTCACTCGAGAGTTGACTCTGCAAGGCACAGAGTGGAAAAGGCCTCAGCTTCTCTACTACCTGAGGATCCCTGAGCAGGGACATCACTGCCTTTGCCCAGGCTCACAGCAGCCAGGCCCTTCTGGACTGCAGTCTCCTCATTCAAGAAAATAGGTGTGTTGGGTGGTATGCACATAGTGTACTAAAGTGCCCCCCACCCTCTCCTCCTAGTCTTCACATCTTGTGAAATCTCCAGCCCCTGGGTGTTCCTGATCTCAGTTGGTTGGGGGAAGCATCCATTGAGTATGTTAAGTGTGGGATTTTTGTAGATGTCCTTTATCAGGTAAATGTCCCTTATATTCTTAGGGTTTTGGATGTTTTTCAAAAGCTTTTTCTGTGTTGATTGAGGTTGATACAGGATTTTTTCTTTTTGCTGCTTCCCCAGCTGGAAGCTTCTTTGGCCAGCAGGACCTCTGCTCGTTTGTGCCCATCACCTCACTCTGGCCCATGGCTCCCAGGCTGGCCTGGCCCCACCAACACTTCCCGTCATGTGGGCCACTTGGCACCAGGGGAGGGCTAGTGTTACAGCTTCTTTTGTACCCACTATTCAGTGGGTCCCAGATTCTTATCCCACATCCAAGAAGAACGAGGTTATGCAGACAACCAACGAGTGAGCAGGGCAGAGAGTTTTCTTGAGTGACAAAACAGCTCTCAGCAGAGAGGGGGACAGGAGTTGGGTGCACTACCCTTACCCAAAGTCAGGTAGTCCCTCCCTGCCTGAAGGCAGGCAGTCCCCCAAGTGTGGCTGAATCTGGGGCTTTTGTGGGCTCAGAATGGGGGAGTGCATGCTGATTGGTTTGCGAATATGTAAAAAAGGCTAAAACAAAGGCATCACTCAAAGGTGGAACACAACAATGTTAGAAAACAATTAGGGAAAGGTAGGTATATGTAAAATAGGTGAAGATTGGGGATCAATCAGAGGAAAGCATGCCAAGTGGGGAGAGAGGTTCTCAGTCTGGTCCATAGATTTATCTGACACTTGTAACTTGGCTTTCAGGCTTTAAACTTCCTTTGCTTTGAAGGTTACGTTTCACCAGGGAGCTTCCCTTATCTGCCTAGGGATTTGTCTGCCTCCTGCCACTATGAGTTCTCCCATCTGGAGAGGTACATCTAACTGCCCTTAGAATAAGGACAACAGGCCACGTGCGGTGGCTTACACCTGTAATTCCAACAATTTGGGAGGCCAAGGTGGGTGGATCACCTGGGGTCAGGAGTTCGAAACCAGCCTGGCCAACATGGTGAAACCCTGTCTCTACAGAAATATAAAAATTAGCCAGGCATGGTGGTGGGTGCCTGTAATCCCAGCTACTTGGGAGGCTGAGGCAGGAGAATCACTTGAACCCTGGAGGCAGAAGTTGCAGTGAGCTGAGATCACACCATTGCACTCCAGCCTGGGTGACAAAAGTGAAACTCTGTCTCAAAAATAAATACAATAAAAATAAATTTAAAAAATAAGGACAATGAGTGCTCTTAACTGCTTCATGCTGACAGGGGGGTGCTGTTTTGTGAAAATGGCAGTTATATCTCTCTCAGAGGCCTAAGGGTCCTCAGTAAAAGGGAGCCATGGTCCAAGGCTCCATGTGCATGAACATATGGAATTTGATGGGCTGAAGGTGAGAAGAGGCAAACCAATTTATTAGAAGACATGGATCAAAATGAAGCAAGGAGCCTCTTTGGGAGGCTGAGGTGGGCAGATCAATTGAGGTCAGCCCGACCAACATGGCAAAACCCTGTCTCTACTGAAAATACAAAAAATTAACCGGGCATAGTGGTGCAAGCCTGTAATCCCAGCTACTCGGAAGGCTGAGGCAGAATTGCTTGAACCCAAGAGTCAGAGGTTGCAGTGAGCTGAGATCACACCACTGTACTCTGGCCTGGTCAACAGAGCGAGACTCTGTCTCAAAAACAAAAAAAAGAAAGAAAGAAAAATGAAACAAGAGGGACAGGACAGCTAAAAAATCCTGAGGCTTCTGAAATGCCCAGATAACTGGTGGCCATAGTTATGCCTGCCAAGACTTGGGTGCATTGGTCTTGGATTAGCTCCCTTGGTCTTATTTTCCCAAAAAATAAATCTTCGAGTTATGGGCACTCCATTTACCTCCATCAGCTGGATTTGCAGGATAATTGCCCAGAATTAGGATACTGATCCAGATTTTTACATTACCCATCCCTTTTGTTTCTTCTGAGCTGCAGTCAGAGATCGCTAGTTGGTTCACAGGAATAAGCAGTGTTAGTTCAAAAACTTAAAAACAACTAATGGGACTAGAATTTAACAATAACTGTCTAAGTTTCGAAACATAACTTTTCTCTCTTCAGTTCTTTTTGTTGTTGTTTTAAAAAAAGTCATGATAGGACTGAGTTGTTTGCAAAATAAACTTTAGTCTTATATTTGGCCTGATTATTTGCATAAAGTGCAGCAAGAATAATTATTTTCACATAGACTTTTTAAATTTTTTTTTTTTCTAATATGGGTTGTCACCAATTAAACTGGTTTTGGTGGAACTCTGTTCCATAAGAAATACTAGATAATACTTTCTAAAGCCGAGCCCAGCCATTAGTTTGTACCTTCAAATACCTATGAATTTGGTAAATTCCTCTTTTCTTGAGGTTCTAAGATATCTTGGGGCTCCTGGACCTGTTAGAAGGTGACTTTTTTTACTCACTGTAGGTTAGGACCCCTGTACAAGGGTTGTGTGCAGTCCCTGTATGAGGAACCCTGTACAAGGATTGTGTAGACAAGGTATGAGGCCAGTTTTCCCAAAACCCTTTTATTGGCTCTGGAGGTAAAGTTTGATTCCTTAAAGGGAAGCACACCCCTCCATTCAAAGCCTTAGTAAAACAAGCAGTTTCGCCAACTGCATCCTGCTGCAAAAGAACATAGATGCTTACTGCACTTATGCAAATAACTATATTGCTATAAGTTAAGAATACAGTTTCCAAATTCTGGAGAAACCAAGCAGAGAGAAGTATGCTACAAATTTTGTTCACATGAGTATACTTTACTCAGTTGTTAAAAGCTGTAAATAGCTTAAAATAAGGGTTTTCCTGACTCTGAAAAACAGGATCAGCAGCGTTTTAAGCAAAAAGTTAAAAAAGATTACTTTAGCCTTTTATTAGTTCGGTCCATTCAGTTAACTCTTGTTCAGCTTGACATTCATGAGGCCTGAATGATTTTCCTCTATTCTAATGTCACAATTTCCAAAGTTTGGAAACCTGCATTTGAGAGTACCTTTCAAAGTCCTATAGCTGATTATAAATCATCTTTTGAAGAGGATCAAAACAAGCCAACAGTTGTCTATGAATGTCAAAATGTCTCAGGATACTCACAGATAAAAACACGATTCATAAAGAAATTTGGTTATTTCTGTGGCTTACAATAACTTAATAACCCTAATTATGATTGATACCATATACTCAGACATTAGAATTTTAGAAATTCCATACAATTTTGGAACATAATATTATTCACTAAAATTTAACCTGAAAAAGATTAAACATTTTTATTCTGACAATCCCATGTAACTAAACATGTCAAATAATCCTGTTTAGCTCTCTTTTGAATGCTCCAAGGGCCCTCTGTAGTGTCCAAAAGTTAGGGGTTAGAAAAGACAATTTTGAAGCTGAAATCTGATTTTGGGAAATGTATCAAATATAATAAAGCTTCAACACACTTGATATTATGAAATCAAATTCCAAGTTACCATAGTCAATTATTTAGCCAAAATGATGGCTCAAAAATTTTTCGGAAAGAAAAAACCCTTTACTCAGTAAGAGGAAACACTTAGCTTCCCAATCTGTCTCTTGTCCTTTCCTTTTTTTTTTTCCCAGTAGTATATTCCCAAGACAAACGAAGTCTTTCATTATTTCTATTAAATGAAAATCTTGTTCAAGAGAGAGCTAGCCAAATTTCACCCTTGCATTAGTCTATTATTAATGTCAACCCCAATTTTAAAAATGAAACCTTATAGACAAATCTGTCCAATTTTAATCAGTTTGACTGTGAGGTGAGATTTTTATAGACCCCTTGCAAATTTTTGTTGAAGAGCAGATCACTGCTTTAAGAAAACCTTGTTATACTTTTATTTCAGTGTTCAATTTATGGAAAAACCAAATACACTTTTGAATTTATTCGATATGTTCATACATAGAAATTCTTTTACAAGATTAATTTTTGCAAACCTTCCACAACTTGCTTAAACCTTTAGCTTTATCTTAATTTAAAGCAATCCTTTAACCCTCTAAACTAGGCAAAAATTTACAATCCCATGCCTTGTTATAATATTTTGTTAAAAACGCTTTTAACTTTCCTTACACACCTTGCAGGTAAATCTATTTTCAGTCATTTCAGTTACATACTATAATGGTAATACTTAGCAATTTTTAATTTTGATGTAAAACCTGGTTATTTTAATTATGTATTAGGTGCAGATAAAGTCTGGCTCTTTCTAGCGTAGTTAGTGGTGTGGTTAACTCCATATGTTCCCAGGCCTTACACAACTGTAAAGCAGGCAAGTCAAACAATTTTCAAAAGCCAAAGAAGCAGTGTATGACCTTAAAGCATTTAACAAGCCCAATATCTGACCTGCATAATTTAGACTACATGTCTGCATTTCGAAGACAAATTTATTTTATCAACAATCTTTAAAACTTTTTTATTTCTTAAACACTAAAGTCATGTGAACTAAAGACACTACAGTTATTTTTCTTTCAAAATATTTAAGCACTCATTTTTCTTAAAGCCAATTAATTAGAGCTTTGCAAATTTCTTGATTGGATTTTGGCCTGAGGGTGGAACCCTTCAAGAAACAGGGCTAGGAAATCCTGCAGTTTCTATGGCTTAATAAGCAGGCATAGCTGAAAGACAAAAACAGATTCCCGCAACATAAGGGTCCCATTATATACCAAATCCTAGATCCCAAAAAGAGGGAGTCAGCCCATCTCCCTTAGGAGTCCTCCAGGTAATTTCCTGCTACCCCCTATAACTCATAATCGTCAGATAACAAAGCCTTAGATTTTGAGAGGGATCGATCTGCTCTGAATTCCTGGGCTTCCATCAAGAAAACAGGTTTTTTTTCCCAAAACGAGTCTGTGGCACCTCCTCTGTTTTTCCCAAGGAGTCCCAGGCTATCAGAAGTTGTCTTAGGGCCTCTCATGTGTGCACTAAGAGTGACAAGACAAAATTGAGAAAAATAATTCAGCAAAGAAGAAAGTACCCTTTTCCAGAAAAACAAGATCCATGAAAAGACATAAAGACCTTTTAAATATACTAGTAGCCTGCACATCTACTTTTAATTAAGCTGTTATTAAAATGTCCTTTTAAATCGCTTACCACCCAATATTAGCCATGCCAAATAGCCAATACATCTGTCTTTTCAACTCATGGAGGGGAAGAGAATACAGTGTGTTTTACCATTTCTATAACCAGTTTTCACAGAGAGAAGCCAGAAGTCTGACTGGAAAAAAACTTCTACCCTTTTGGCAGCATGTCAGGCTTCTGGGTTCTCTTCCCCCAAGCTATGGAGCCCTGTGGACCCTGGAGTCCTGTGAAGAGGAAGCAGACATAGAGGTTATCTGCATACTGTAAAAGTTGTCCTTTCTCAAGAGATTGTTCACTTAGATTTGTAATTTCTTCCCAGCTCATTTTTAAGCCAAGCAGTTTAAGTCTTGGGGAAATTAAACTTTTCACAGTTTAGGGGATGCATCTGAGGGAGTGTCTTATGGTATGGAGACATAATTACCCATGCACAAAGAGAGGACAGAGGAGGTAAAAAGAAAAAGAAGCCTTTTTTTTTTTTTCTTTTTTCAGAGTTTAAGGGTCAAAGGAGTTCCAGCAATTCAGGATGCACTCAAGAGGAGTGCTGGCTAAAGATAATTAGTTACCCATCTGGAAAGAGGGGGAAAAGGTGTCCCTGTGTTCCTTTCCAGTGATAACCTGGGGTTTGTGAGGGAGAGAAAAAAAGTCTCTTTTTTTTTGTCCATCCTTGTATCTCCGAGGCCTTTGCAGGTGCTGCCCATGGGTGGAAGTGCAAACTTTGATGTAACAGGGAAGTCTAGTGGGTAGAAATACTCAAACTCACCTATGTGCTGCCCTGTCCTCCCACTGTTAGTAACTCTTTAGTTTCCTAGACCTCATCTATGCCATGGATGCAAGCATGACCTCCTTCCATGAAGTGGGAGGGCTTAATCGATAGGAATTAGTCATGTTCACTTGTGCTGTGCCCTTAGACTTCTGCTGTTGTCTGCCTCTGGGTCCCTCAGATCTAGTTTTTCTTTCTAAGGCTTCAACCTGAGTACTGAAATTGAGTTTGGGATAAAAAGGTGTACATACAGACTCATTAAGTCCCTGGTGGCCCTCAACAAATTGCAGTCAGTGACCAGTAGGGGCATTTGGGGCAGCTCCTCCATTGCTTCCTTATCATAAGCAAAATGCTAAGGTGAAGCTGTGAAACCAGGTCCTCCTCAAACAAATGAGAGAAAGGGAGTTCAGAAATTGTGGACCTGACCTACTAAGATGCCTTCCGAAAGGAAAAAAAAATCTCTTGCATAGGAAAGATCTATTTTCAGGACTGTGTTACCTCCTGATATGGTGGAGGGGAAAAAAAAGTTTAAGTGCCAGGGAGGGGAGGGTGCCTGGGGAAAAAGCCTCTTGCCTTATGCAAATAGGTTCCTTCAACAGGGGAAAGAAAACTGTTAATCATTACATCCTCCCCACTTGTAAGAATAGATAGAAACCATATTGTTCTGAATTACATTCTTGATGACTAAGCCAGATGTTCTACCCAGTAATATTTTCTCTGTGGTTTGCAACAATGCCCTTAACATGGTATATAGAAAAGAGATAAAGGCCAAGACAACTGCAAAAGATAGAAGGAAAATGCCATAGAAAAGACTGGAGGTCTTGGCCAACACACTAATGGATGGTCGGGGACTGGAGTCAATCCAGGGACCTTGGATCACATTGAGGTGTAGCCTCAACCAGATACCCTCAGTTGTTCCAGAACCTTCTTCCATTCCACACGATGGTTAGACATCCATGAAGGGAAGCAAAGCCAACATTCCCAACACCCAAGAGTGATGGGGGTGGACTGACAGAGGGTCCTCCCCAGCATCTCATCCTTTGTAATTGCACCATTCACTCTTAACTGTCAAACAGAGGTCTGGTCTTTTATCTGCCTTCAGAGAAAGTCTAAGGACAAGAAGCGTTGGAATGACTGTAAAGAGTGATAGGTCCACATTTAGTCACTCTTATGATGATTCCAGATGAGCACCCAAAAATGCAGGATATTTTTTGATGCTGCCTTGCCAGCTGGAAACTTCTGTGACCAGTGGGGCCTCTGCTCATTTGTTCTCATTTCCCTGCTCCAGCGTGCAGCTTCCTTTTGTGTGGGGCAACTGCCTGGCGCTGGCAGAGTATGGGAGGGCCACAGCATTATACTGCCTTTCAGGCTGTATGGCAGGTTTCAGGTTCTTGTCCCATGTCCAACAAGAATGAGGTTACATGGTCAACTGAAGAATGATCATAGAGGTGAGTTCTACTGAGTGACAAAACAGTTCTCAGCAGAGAAGGGAACATGAGTTGGGCAGCCCTCTTACCCAAAGTCAGTTAGTACCCCCTGCTGGGGTCAGGCCATCCCCACCAGTGTATCTGAGTCCAGGGTTTTTATGGGCTCAGAATGGGGGAGTGCATGCTGTTTCGTTTGTGAGTATGCAAAAAAGGCTAAAACAAAGGCACCACTCTAATGTGGAAACAACAGTGTAAAAAATTAGGAAAGGGTAGGTATATGTAAAACAGGTGAAGGGTGGGGGTCAATCAGAGGAAAGCACACCAAATGGGAAGAGAGGTTCTCAATCTGGTCCATGGATTTGTCTGAGACTTGTAGCTTGGCATTCAGGCTTTTTTTCTTTTCTGTAGCAATTTTTAATTTTTTTATTTCCATAGGTTATTGGGGAACAGGTGGCATTTGGTTACGTAAATTCTTTAGTGGCGATTTGTGAGATTTTGGTGTACCCATCCCCTAAGCAGAATACACGGGCACCCTATCTGTAGTCTTTTATCCCACACCCCCTTCCCACCCTTTCCCCCTGAGTCCCTGTATTAGTCCATTTTCACACTTCTGATAAAGACATACCTGCGACTGGGCAGTTTATAAAGGAAGGAGGTTTAATGGAGAAATCACAGATCCATGTGGCTGGGAAGCCTCACAATCATGGCAGAAGGCAAGAGGGAGCAAGTCACATCAGCAGGCAGAGAGAATGAGAGCTTATGCAGGAAAACTCCCCTATTATAATCATCATCAGATCTTGTGAGACTTACCATTATGAGAACAGCACAGGAAAGACCAGCCCCATGATTCAGTTACCTCCCGCCAGGTCCCTCCCACAACACATGGGAATTCAAGATGAGATTTGGGTGAGGACACAGCCAGACCATATCGTTCCACCCCTGGGACCTCCCAAGTATCATGTCCTCACAATTCAAAATGAATCATGCCTTCCCAACAGTCCCCCAAAGTCTTATTTCAGCATTAACTCCAAAGCCCACAGTCCAAAATCTCATCTGAGACAAGACTAGTCCCTTCTGTATATGAGCCTGTAAAATCAAAAGCAAATTAGTTACTTCCTAGATACAGTGGGGGTACAGGCATTGGATAAATACAACCATTCCAAATGGGAGACATTGGCCAAAATGAAGGGGCTACAGACCCCATGAAAATCTGAAACCCAGTGGGGCAATAAAATCTTAAAGCTCCAAAATGATCTCCTTTGAATCCATGTCTCATATCCAGGTCACACTGGTGCAAGAGGTGGGTTCCTGTGGTCTTGGGCAGCTCTGCCCCTGTGGCTTTGCAGGGTACAGACTCCCTCCTGGCTCCTTTTATGAGTTGGCATTGAGTGTCTGCAGCTTTTCCAGGCCCACAGTGCAGGCTGTCAGTGGATCTACCATTCTGTGTTGTACTGAACCGAGCATAGAAAGTTAACACCAAGAAAAAAGTATGCTAAATTGTAGGGTCTTTATTGCCGGCGACCACGGAGGACTCACGTTTTTCTAATCTGTGGCCCCGAAAAGTGGGTGTTAAGACCTTTTATACCTGTACAACCACCTCGGGAGTGAGGGTGGGAAGCGGGGTTGGGACAAGGGGCTTCAGACATCCCGAGGGCTAGTGGATTCTGTAAATTACCTCCTGAACGGAGATGAGGGCATGGAGCTCAGGACATTCCAAGGGTTAGGGGACATTTTGTCACTTTGATTGTTACCTAAGTGGCTTACAGAAGTCAAGATAAGCGTTTACACATTGTCTTGGAAGTGGATGGGAATTACAAACCTTAGTTACCTATTACAAGGTGCAGGAGCCAAGATGGAATTAGCTTGGGCTGCTTATTCTGGTCACTACAGGTAAGCAAAGGCTAGCAATTCTGGCAGTTACTGATAAGGAAGGTAGGCAGCTTTACACAGTTTGCAGAGCAAACTAGCAGTTTTATTTACAGAAGCCAAGGCCAGCAGTTATTGTGAGGAGAATGGGGCAGCCGTTAACAACTTACTTTAAAACATAGCTTTGTCTTTTATAAAACGGTGTTGTTCAGGCTCTAACTCTACGCCAGCTATATCACACTGGAGTCTGGAGGAGGGTGACCCTTTTTGCACAGCTTCACTAGACAGTGCCCCAGTAGAGACTCTGGGTGAGGGCTCTGTCCCCACATTTCCCTTCTGCACTGCCCCAGCAGAGATTCTCCATGAGGGCCCCCTTCCTGCAGCAGACTTTTGCTGGGCATCCAGGCATTTCCATACATCTGGAATCTTGGTGGAGGTTTCTAAACCTTAATTCTTGACTTCTGTGCACCTGCAGGCTTAATACCATGTGGAAACTGCCAAGGCTTGGGGCCTCCATCCTCTGAAGCAACAGCCCAAGCTTACCTTGGCCCCTTCTATTCATAGCTGGAGTGGCTGGGACGCAAGGAACCAAGTCCCTAGAGTACATACAACATGGGGACCCTGTGCCTGGCCCAAGGAACCGTTTTTTTCCTAGGCCTCCAGGACTGTGACAGGAGGGCCTGCTGTGAAGATCTCTGACATTCTCTGGAGACATTTTCCCCATTGTTTTGGGGATTAACGACTCCTTTTTACTTATGCAAATTTCTGCAATTGGCCTCAATTTCTCTTCAGAAAATGGGTTTTCTTTTCTATTACATTGTCAGGCTGCAAAGTGTTTTGAACTTTTATGCTGTGCTTCCCTTATCAAACTGAGTACAATTAACAGCACCCAAGTAACCTCTTGAATGCTTTGCTGCTTAGAAATTTCTTCTGCCAGATCCTAAGTCATCTCTCTCAAGTTCAGAGTTCCACATATCTCTAGAGCAGAGGCAAAATGCTGCCAGTTTCTTTGCTAAAGCATAACGAGAGTCACTTTTGCTCCAGTTCCCAACAAGTTTCTCATCTCCATCTGAGACCACCTCAGCCTGGACCTTATTGTCCATATTGCTATCAGGCTTTTGGTCAAAGTCATCAACAAAGCTTCAGAAATTGTGAGATATAGATATATAGATACCTCACAATTTTTTATCCACTCCTTTGATGGGCATTTGAGTTGGTTCCACGTTTTTTCAGTTGTGAATTGGGCTGCCATAAACATGCATGTGTAAGTATCTTTTTCATATAATGACTTGTTTTCCTCTGGGTAAAGGAATCCAGTAGCGGGACTGCTGGATCAAATGGTAGATCTACTTTTAGTTCTTTATAGTCCTACCAGCAGTGTAGAAGTATTCCCTGTTCACCACATGCATGCCAACATCTGTTTTTTGATTTTTTTGATTATGGCCACTCTTGCAGGAGTAAGGTGGTATCACATTGTGGTTTTGATTTGCAGTTCCCTGATCATTAGTGATGTTGAGCATTTTTTCATATATTTGTTGGCCATTTGTATTTCTTCTGAGAATTATCTATTCATGTTCTTAGCCCACTTTTTGATGGGACTATTTATTGTGGATTTGTTTGAATTCATTGTAGATTCTGGATATTAGTCCTTTGTCAGATGTATAGGTTGTGAAGATTTTTTTCCCACTCTGTGAGCTACCTGTTTACTCTGCTGACTGTTCTTTTTGCTATGCAAAAGCTCTTTAATAAAAAGGTCCTAGCAATTTATGTTTGTTTTTGGTGCATTTGCTTTTGGGTTCTTCGCCATGAAATCCCCACCTAAGCCAATATCTAGAAGCATTTTCCCAATGTTATCCTCTTGAATTTTTATAGCTTCAGGTCTTAGATTTAAGTCCTTTAATTCATCTTGGGTTGATTTTTGTATTCAGTGAGAGATGAGGATGCAGTTTCATTCTACCACATGTAGCTAGCCAATTACGCCAAACCATTTGTTGAAAAAGGTGTTCTTTACCCACTTTATGTTTTTGTCTTTGTTTTGTTGTTGTTGTTGTTGTTGTTGAAGATCAGTTGGCTGTAAGTATTTGGGTTATTTCTGGGTTCTCTATTCTGTTCCATTGGTCTGTGTGTTTTGTTTTTTTTTTTTTAATACAGAATCTCACTTTGTCGCTGGGCTGGAGTGCAGTGGCACGATCTCAGCTCACTGCAACCTCTGCTTCCCAGGTTGAAGTGATTCTCCTGCCTCAGCTTCTGGAGTAACTGGGACTACAGGCACGCGCCACCACGCTTGGCTAATTTTTTTGTACTTTTAGGAGAGACAAGGTTTCACCATGTTGGCCAGGATGGTTTCAATCTCTTGACCTCGTGATCCACCTGCCTTGGCCTTCCAAAGTGCTGGGATTACAGGCATGAACCACTGTGCCCAGCCTATGTGCTTATTTTTATGCTGGTGCCATGCTCTTTTGGTGACTATGGCCTTATAGTGTAGTTTGAAATCAGGTAATGTGATGCTTCCAGATTTGTTCTTTTTGCTTAGTCTTGCTTTGGCTATGCAGGCTCATTTTTTGGTTCCATATGAATTTTAGAATTGTTTTTTCTAATTCTGTGAAGAATGATGGTGGTATTTTGATGGGAATTGTGTTAAATTTCTAGATTGCTTTTGGCAGTATGGTCGTTTTCACAACATGTATCCTACCCATCCATGTGCATGGGATGTGTTTCCACTTGTTTGTGTCATCTGTGATTTCTTTCAGCAGTGTTTTGCAGTTTTCCTTGTAGAGGTCTTTTACCTCCTTGGTTAGGTATATTCCTAATTATTTTTTTCAGCTATTGTAAAGGGGGTTGAGTTCTTGATTTGATTCTCAGCTTGGTCACTGTTGGTGTATAAAAGATCTGCTGATTTGTGTACATTAATTTTGTATCTGGAAATTTTGCTGAATTCTTTTATCAGTTCTAGGAGCTTTCTGGATAAGTCTGTAGAGTTTTCTGTGCAAACGATCATACTATCAGCAAACAGTGACAGTTTGTCTTCCTCTTTACCAATTTGGATGCCCTTTATTTTTTCTCTTGTCTGATTGCTCTGGCTAGGACATCAAGTACTGTGTTGAAGAGGAGTGGTGAGAGTGGGCATCCTTATCTTTTTCCAGTTCTCAGAGGAGATTCTTTTAATTTTTTTCCCATTCAGTATTATGTTGGCTGTTGGTTTTTCATAGATGGCTTTTATTATATTGAGGTATGTCCCTTGTATGCTGATTTTTCTGAGTTTTAATCATAAAATGATGCTGAATTTTGTCTAATGCTTTTTCTGCATCTATTGAGATGATCATGTTATTTTTGGTTTTAATTGTTTATGTGGTGTATCACATTTACTGACTTGTGTATGTTTTTTTTTTCTTTTTCTTTTTCTTTTTTTTAATTTATTTTTTTTATTGCATTTTAGGTTTTGGGGTACATGTGAAGAACATACAATATTGTTGCATAGGTACACACGTGGCAGTGTAATTTGTTGCCTTCCTCCCCTTCACCTATATCTGGCATTTCTCCCCATGCTATCTCCTCCAAACTCCCCACCCCCCACGGGGCCTCCCCGGTTTCCGCCCCCACTGTCCCGGCGGCCAGGGCGCCCCGCGGCCCCGCCCCGGGGGCGGGGGGGCGTTGGCCGGCGACACCTGGGGGGGAAATGCCAGATATAGGCAAAGGGGAGGAAGGCAACAAACCACACTGCCACGTGTGTACCTATGCAACAATATTGCATGTTCTTCACATGTACCCCAAAA
>CAUYQU010038206.1:0-12589 GCA_963574635.1 Cheracebus regulus | reverse complement strand
GAGGTTTTTAATATGCATTTTTAGACTGTATTCTAGCCTGGGCAATAAAACAAGAATCCCATTCTTTCTCCCTCTTTCTCTTCCTCTTTCTTTCATTCTTTTTTTCTTTCTTTTGCTGTTTCTTTCTTTCTCCTTTTCTCTCTTTTTCTAAAATCTCTTCCTCTTCCTTTCTCTCATTCTTTTTATTCTAAAAAAAAAAAAAGTACAGTTAGGAGGAATAAGTTCTTGTGTTCTATTGCATAGTAGGGTGATTGTGGTTAACAATAGTGTATTGTATATTTCAAAAGAGCTAGAATAAAAGGATTTTGAATGCTCCCACCACAAAGAAATAACAAGTGTTGGAGGTGATGGATATGCTAAGTACCCTAATTTGAGCATTAAATAATGTATACATGATTGAAACATCACACTGTACCCTAAAAATATGCACAATTATTATGTGCCAATTAAAAACAAAACTTTTATAAAAGGCAAGTAGAAAAAGAGAGAGAAACATAATTCGTTATAACCATACATTGTAGAATATATATTGACCGGCATAAAACTTGCTGCAAAATATGTTTGCCATGAAAATTTGCTTGGCCCTTTATTTGCTATATAACATTACTTTCATTTATCTATCTCTCATACTATAATGTAAGCTACTTAAGGGTAGAGAGTTCTGTCTGTTTCATTCACTATTGTTTCTACAGAGCCAGTAAATGTGTAATAAAAATTTGTTGAACAGATGAGCAAATATTAATAATTTAAAATTTTGATAAGTACTATGAGAGAAGTTAACATATATGATTAGAGATTATAACAAGGGGATCTGATGTACACTAGGGAAACAGTTTAGGCATCTCTGAGGAAGAGACATTTGGGCAGAGACACGAGAGAGAGATGAGTTAGCCAAGATGATCCGACAATAGGCAACTGACATCTGGCTTGCAAAAGTCTCTGGAAATCTGATGATGTGCTTTCAAGTAACTCACTTGGTTGATATATAAGGGAATTTGTTTGATGGACGTATTAGGGAATCAGTTTGATTGATAGCAATTTTTGTGTTTTTCCTGTTCAAAAGATGTTTTCATTCTCCCATCTATACCTAAATCTTTGGGTTTAAAGCCAAGGAAACAAAGTTTAGACCCAGATCCCCTCCTGCCTCAATCCCTGTGTGAGACTCTGAGTTAGACTTAGCTTTGTGCATTTGTCCCCTTGAAACTCCTCTGTGACCCCTTTCTGGCTAGCACCTCTGCTTGGAAAGCTTTTATTTCTAGGTTTGCCTGGCAAGAGATAAGTGCACATCTGGAGTAAAAAAAACAGCATGCCAGCCACTGAACAGTTCAGCCTGGGCCCCGGACAATGAGAATCAGGCAATAGCCAATTCCTTGTCTGCAATTTGCTGATTATCACACCCCAGGGTGTGGGATTGTACAGCCAGGACCGCTTTGCTCTGCCTCTCATCAAGGCAGAATGAACACAGATCCTGACAGGTCAAATCTTCCCCCAGACCTCAGAGGTTGCTGTACAAAGGACCAGGCTTAATCTCTGGCCAAGTGTATAATTCATTTATCTGCACGGTCATGAATTCTGGGCTCTCAGGGCAGGAAGCATGGGGCATTGTGATTGGTTCTACAGGCCCAGGGAGTCACTTAAGCCCTGATTGTATTGTGGAGGGAGGGATTTTCGAGACAAAGGGCCCTGTCCTCCCGAGATTGAGCAGATTTGAAGGGGAGTCTATGCACACAAAGGAATGGCACTTTAGGGAGAGGTTGACAGCCTTGTCATCAATGTCCATGAACTTCTCCCGATCATCTAAGTGATGATAAGGGGGCTGGAATTAATTATTTCATAGACTTTAGCCAAGAGGAATTGGGATAGGTAAAGAGTTCATCTCAGGATGTTTGCCCAATGCACATCTGCCACTTTGTAGTGGAGGGAACTTTTAAACACAAAGAACTGTTTTCTCATTCAGCCCCTTCTCAGAAAATTGTTGGGGGTCTTAATCTTTGCCTCCAGCTTTCAGAGTTCCTTTACCACCACCCAAAAGACTTGAAAAAGGCAGTATGCTATAGAGAACAGCTACATTAAAGCCAATCTGAAATTGTTTAGAAATTTATGGTTTCCCAGCTTGGCCAGCTGTTTTTGTTTTTTTTTTTTTTTTTTTTTTTTCTCTGATCCTCCAGGCTTCCTGTTGAACGGAGATGGGACTGGGATGCCATACTGTGTTCCTGGAGTTTCATTTTCATAGTTCCATGGCCTGAGGGGTGTTGACCCATTACAATAAATCTAGCTTCAGATTAGAGTTATTTGGATTTTGAAGTACTTCAAGCTCCGTGTCTTTCATGTCACTTCACTGCAACCTACCTTGAACTTTGCAATCAAAGACATTTTAATCATGGTTTGCATATTATACTACTGCAGGCTTCTGAAAGGGGGGAGGTGGATGTTGTGGAAGGCAGATAGAGCTGGAAAAGAATGGAGAGAACAGGAGCTCTAGTGCTTACTCTTACCTTGGACAGGCATGTCACCTCTTTGTGTGGTTAAACAAAAAATCCTGATGCTCCATTTTTCCTTTTCTCCCTATTCATTTTTGTGGTGGATGTGAAGAACATGAGGAAACCCGAAGTGCAGACCTCTCCAGCCAATCCTATTAGTACCTACACTGACAATCATTATTCACCACAACGAAGATCTCTGAGTGCTGTCATTATCTGAGATTGGGACGCACATTAAATACATTATCAGTCATTAATACTTCACCCCTCAAATACATTTATCAAATTAACCTCAACAAAAATTGGAACCCCTGGGGAAATGGACTAGAAGTATAAAGGTTTCTGGGGTGACTGGACAGGATTTTGTTTGCTCAGGCTTTTTACTCCTCGACACCTGGTTTCTAGATCATCAGCAACCACTAAAGATTCCCTGCTTCATACCAGTTTCCTCATTTGCCAGTCAATAGCCTTATAATTGGTAGAAACATTAGAGGACTCTATATCCTGTTGTATCCCAAGCAGTTTATTCAGGAAGTCTCTACTAAGCACTTCTTCCAGCACTGTAGTAGGTCATATAGAGCAGCAATCTCCAACCTTTTTGGCACCAGAGACCAGTTTCATGGAAGACAGTATTTCCACAGACCGGGGATGGGATGGTTTCAGGATGGTTCGAATGCATTGCATTTATTGTGTGCTTTATTTGTATTATTATTATTACATTGTAATATATAATGAAATAATTACACAACTTACCATAATGTAGAATCAGTGAGCCTTGGTGTGAGACAATGAGAGATCATCAGGCATTAGATTCTCACGAGGAGCATGTAACCTAGATCCCTTGCATACTCAGTTCACAATAGGGTTTGCTGTCCTATGAGAATCTAATGCTGCTGCTGATCTGACAGGAGGTGGAGCTCAGGCAGTAATTCCAGCAATGGGAAGCTGCTGTAAATACAGATGAAGCTTCACTCACTCACCTGCTGCTTACTGCTTGCCGTGCAGCCCAGTTCCTAACAGGCCACGAACTGATACTGGTCTGTGGCCCCAGGGTTGGGAACCCCTGCTATAGAGAAAATGTCTTCTTTTAATGAGCTTGCTTTTTAGTTGTAGAAGATATGTCAATAATAAAACATGCAACATATACATCTGAGAACCATCTTCTTAGATAATGTAATGAGTGCTTCAGACAGAGTTTTGTAGTGGTGTAGCAGGTGGGTCAGTCGGAACCAGCTTCTTGATGGAGGTGGGATTTGTCCTCGAGCTTTGAAAAACAGATATCATTTTAATATACAGAAAAGAAGGAAGACGGCAGTCTGTGCAAAGAGAAGCACATAAACCAAAGTCTGTAGGTGGGAATGAGCCGATTCCATATGTGAAAGTTCACATAAAAGAGTAAAGGTAGAAAAAATAGCTTCAGACCACAGAGTGAAAAGCAAAGGAATTTGATCTTTTGCAGCAGTATTCTCAAAACCTTTTTGATCATACACCATATCAGAAAAATAGCACACTCTCAATATATGTATAGTTATCCATAAACTGTATATTTATACTAATATATTAGTACATTATAAAACATACACAAAAGTTATAGAGGATGATGTAATAAGATGAACAAAAAAGTTCTGATAGTTTCTTCTCATACCCCAGAAAACCATCTTGTACTTCCCCTGGGGTACCTGTACTCGTACTCTGGATACCACTGCTTTAGAGCATTTGTTAAACATTTTTGGGACCACAGACCCCATTAGGAATCTGATGAAAGCTATATGTCCTCTCCTCAGAAACTTATGCACAGATGCTTAACATTTTCGTACAGTTATTTTCAGGGAGAGGAGTAAGCTATAGACTTCCTGAAGCCCATTCTTGTACTCCAGTTTAAGTTTCTCTGGGTGAAGAAAGGCACAGAAGGCTTTTGAGGAGGTTAGTGGCACACAGTCTTTAATCTTTTAGAAAGTTGAATCTGGTCATTGTGTGCAAAATGAATTGGTGGCATTGCAGGACAGGGGAACAAAAAGTAGAAGCAGGGAAACAAGTTTATAGGCTATTTCAAAACCTCATGTCTAAAATGCAAATGTTATATAACCATTTACAAGGGAGGACAGATGTAAATGATATTTCAAAGGAAGCACAGGCAGATCTCAATGATCAACAGTGGATGAAGGGAGGGAAGAGAAACAATAGCAACTTTGAGGTCTCAAATTTGGGGTGGTAGGGGAAGGGTAATTATTAACTGGTTCAGATGACAGCCCAGCATCCCAACAGAACTGGTCTGAGGACACGGGAAAATGTGGGGATAAAGCTAGGGGGAACAATCAGATAGGAGACACAGATTGGGGAGTTGAAACAATGAAAGTAGAAAGCTTATGAGAAGAGAGAGAATAATAATAGTAAACACTTATGCACTAGGCATTGTTCTAAGTACTTTATATCAATTGATGCTGTTAATCCTCATCACTGTCTCTGTGAAACAAATGCTTTCATTATCGTCATTCCATTTTATAAACAGGAAACAGAGATAAAGCAGCTTGCCCAAGGTCACAGGCTAGGAAGAATCAGCATAAGGATTTAAACCTGAGCAGTCGCCAGAATCTATGCCTGTGAGCACTCTGCCATGCTGCCTCTCAATAGTGAAGGGTGGGAAGTGAGTTATTGGAAAGTCCACAAGGGAAAGGGAAAAAGGGAGGAACAGAGGAATGGACTACAACCTATTGAGTGTCCACATGGATCAGGAATTGTACTAGTACTCTAATAGTAATAATAAGCATCATCATCGTTATCACCAAGAGGTTTCCATATGCAAGGCCCTGTGCCAAGAACTTCATAAGGTATAGTGAATATTCATCATTTTTTAATCACTCAGCAGGCAAATGCCTTTGCTAGTTGAAAAGAGTCCCTCATTGTAAGAGTCTTGATGTGAGTCAGGGCCCACCTTTCACTGTGGAAGCCAAAGGAGTTCAGATACTTCCCTTCCTTGTCCCTGTGTAGCTAGGAAGTGGTCATAGGTCCTAGACTGAACTAATAGGACACTTTCTCTTTGGAGGAACTGAAGCTAAGATGATGAGCCAGAATTCAATCACAGTAGTAGTCAGTGGCTATGATTATGATATCCTCGTCAGATTGCTCCTGTTCTAGCCTCCAGTCTCCTTCACCTTTTCATCTGTTCTCAGATTCTCTATATCATCGATTGGCAAACCATAAATCTGACCTATCACTTCTTTTTCTAAATAAAGTTTTATTAGAACACAGCCACATCCATTTGTTTACTTATTGCCTCTGGCTGCTTTTGTGCTACAATGATAGAGCTAAGTAGTTGTAACAGAGAGAGTATGGCCCACAAAGCCTAAAATATTTACCACTGAACTCGTAGCAATAAAGTTTGACCACTCCTGCTCTTTCCAGTAAATCCCTTTTTGGCTTAATATATGCAGAGTTGACTTCCTGTTGCTTGAAGCCAAGAACTTTAACTGATATAAATGGATTACCTTATGTAATCCTTTAACAACCCTCCCAAGTAGGTGCTATTGTTAGTCCCATGTTGAAGATAATAAAACAGACACAGACAGGTTAAGTTATCTGCCCAAGATCACACAGATAGTAAGTAAAATCACTGAAATTCCAACCCAGATTTGACTCTATCATACATGAAAGAGGTAAAGAAAATAGAGATGGAGCAGTTAGCAGTCCCAGACCTCTTTTGAGATACTGGAGAAAAGACAATCATTTTCCCCCAGTTGTTCAGAGAAACCCAAGTAATCAGTGCCATGAAAAGTGAGAGGAAAAAGGAATAGAAATAGCAGCAGCTTGGGTTTGACACATCTTTCTCCCTCTTGGCTGCTTCGATACAGTTTATGGGAGATAGCATGGGGAGAAATGCCAGATATAGGTGAAGGGGAGGAAGGCAACAAATTACACTGCCACATGTGTACCTATGCAACAATATTGTATGTTCCTCACATGTACCCCAAAACCTAAAATGCAATAAAAAAAAGAATATATTTAAAAAAAAATATGTGAAATTAGTACTTTGATCATGCCTAACAGCTATGAGAAGAGATCATCTTAGTCCTTCAGTCTTGTCACTAGCAGGACTAATGTCAGCCTCCAGTGGCCCTGGAGAGCTTACAGATTCACTGCACCCAATTCATTTTTAGTTTTTTGGTTTGTTCTTTTCCACTAGTTGAGTAAATAAACAAATATAATGCTAATAGGAAAGATGTATTAAGTACTTGATATGTGCCAGAACTTTGCAAAAAATGTATCTATGTGAGTATGTGTGAGAAACAGAAGGCAATATAAAGAAGCAAATTGCTGTGTTATGGTGGCAGAACAACAAAAACTATTAAAACAACTTTTTATTGATATTATTACACTTCAATTAAAAATGTAAAAAGTAAAAAATCTATATATTGAAGTATACGTCTTCTAGTTGCAGTTGTTGATGTTTGGCATTGATATCCTTCTCTCTGGTATGTAACTGATAGAATCAAGGCTATAATCTCCAAGTATGAGACAAGAGGAGAGAAATCTAACAGCAAAGCCCTAACAGCTTCGTTTTGTATGTTTCATGTTGAAAATATTTACTTGATGTCAAATGCTAGCACTGGAATATCCTTGGATGGTTCCTCCTTATTCCTGTTCTCCCTGTGTCCCTTGTATCATTCCTCAACCAAAATCCACACAAGAAACAAAATAAAAAGTGATGGAAATAAATGACATTGTATTATTATGGAAACTGGTAACCATTTTTTAACTCTCAAAATGTCAGATTCAGCTAGGTTCGATGTGCTCTTGATTCAACGCTATTATTAGATTGCTTCTTTTGGGTAGGTGCCTAGACAATCTATATGAAACAAACAAAAATAATTTGTTCTCACTTTTTTTTTCCTTAGGAAAACAGGAATGAGTGCCATTACATGTTTTTGAAATAAACTTATACATTATCAGCTAAAATTTTAAGAGTTTTTAAAATTTCATACCCAATGCAATTTTTATTCTATGGAATTTATTCTAGAACTATGCTGCTGTATTCCAAAAATTATGATAATTGCCTGGGTTTCTGAATACAAGCAAGGTTCCTTGGCCATCCATTGATAACCAACCAATATTTCTTAGAATATCTCAAAATACAGAAGAAACAAGATTCTTTTCAAACAGAATTTATCGGCACTCAAACTAAGACCATACGTACTAAGACTATCCCTTGAGTAATCCTGAGGATTGACTATCACTGAAAATGGATTTTTACAGATAATTTGACCTCAACAACAGTCCATTTCAATTTACATGTGTAGGCATTCTAAGCTTGTGATACACTGATTTCAACATCTTTTAAAATGTACGACATTTGCATTCACTTTCAATCAGTTGTTCATATCACTGTTAGGAAACTACATTCCATAATATTTTCATGTTTCTGCACAGTCAGGACTTCTTAGGGAAAAGTTACTGGCAACTGGAGTTAAGGCAGGGGTGTCCAATTTTTTGGCTTCCCTGGGTCACACTGGACCCTGGAAGAAGAATAATTGCCTTGGGCCACATGTAAAATACACTAGAACTAAGGATAGCTGATGAGCTTAAAAAAAAAAAAAAAAAAAACAACCTCATGATGTTTTCAGAAAGTTTACAAATATGTGTTGGGCCACATTCGAAGGTGTCCTAGGCTGTATGTGGCCCACAGGCTATGGGTTGGACAAGCTTAAATTAGAGGATGATCAAATATTCAAAGTTAGAGATAAGGAATTTTTTCCAGATATATAAAGCCTTATTCAGAAGTATTCACTTACATTGTAAGGGTAATAAAAATCTAGGGACCTTGCCTTCCTTTCCTCAAAAAGGATTTGTCTGTCATGGGGGAGGACATACAGACAGCCACGCTGCCCTACATAAGCTCTCAGCTTCATAATTTTGGGGGCCCTCTCCTTTGGTGCAACCCCAGTATGCATAAACATATCTGTCCTCAATGCACTGTCTCATGGGGAATGGAACATGGGGAACTGGTGCTGCAAAGATGCTATGTGAATAAATATTCTCTTCTCTGATTCACAAGTATTGTGTTTCTATTAGTGTATACACACATGACTGTGGCTTGTTAGTTTCCAAGAACACTGATATCTTAGATCTGTACAGTTTCAGATTCAACAACTTCCCACCAGTGCTTTTTATTCAGACTCATTATTTTCTACCTGCATTATTGCTGTATTCAACCTTTCATCCAGGATCTACTTCCACATTATCACTATGATACCTTCCCTAAAACACATCTCACAGCAATTTGTATTTTCCCTCTTTAAAAAATGCCGTAAAGTCCAACAAAGTACTACATTGTTAAAGAGCAGAAACTTTGGAATCTGACAGTGTCTGGTTCCAAATCTAGCTTAAGTCATTTGCTATGTGACCTTAGTTAAGTTATTATATTTAACCTCTGTTAGCCTCAGTTTTCTTGTTTACCAAATGAGAATAAGATAAAATATGCAAATAAGCAATTATTTCCTCATCGTTAGTCCCCAATAAGTGGTTGCTATTATCATATCACTGTTAGTACAACTGCTCAACACCTTAAAAATAATGTCCAAAATTCTAAGATTTCCCATCAGAGGGTACCAAAATTTGGCTCCTAATATTCTCACCTATGCACCCTGAACTCCAGACATGCTGCGCCTTTCATCATCCTCAATGAATGCTCCACGTTCACAAGTCTAAGATTCTATTTGTGCTTTAATTATTTTTCTTAACCTAGAAGCATTTATTCGTCTCCACTATGGAAGCAACTGCTCATTCTTTACATCCTTGCTCCTCCATAAAGTCTTCTTTGCCAGCCTTGGGCAGAGTCAGTCACTCCTGAGCTCTAGCAGCACATCTCTAGCTAAGCTCTCCCTGCACTGGCTGCAATTACCAGGATTCATTTAGACATCTGTCTTCCACTCTCTGTCTTATGTTATGCAAGATGGGGTCAGGGAATTCTTCCTATCTGTCAATGTCTGATAATTTTTTAAATAAAGATATTATTTATTCATCAGATTTTGATCATAGAAAATTTTCCTGGAGAAATAAAACTGCATAACAACTTTTGTTTTTTGGTCATTACTCTGACAAGTAAAAATTTTCCAGTTCAAAATTTGCAGCTCTAAATTTGTATAAGAAAGTTTGATTCACACATTATTTTTACTGTTGACCTCTGAAATACATAATTTTACATATTTCTAAAGAAAATATCCCTAGCATCCAGCTGAATTCATCTCTGGGATAATGGCTGGATCTAAATACTATGTCACACTACTTCTGTATGCCCCAAGCATGTGTATGGATTTGTGTATATATATTTGGAGCGCTGGGGTGGGGGGAGTTTGTGATAAAAATATGTAACAAAATTTACCATCTTAGCCATTTTTAAGTGTAGAGTACATTATTATTAACTATATGCATATTGTCATACAACAGAGCTCTAGAAATTTCTCATCTTGCAAAACTAAAACTCTATACATAGTGACAATTCCTAGCCTCTGGCAACCACATTCTATTTTCTGTTTCTATGAGTTCCTACTCCAGATATATAAGTGGAGTCATCCAGCATCATGGAGAAGTCTTTTGTGACTGACTTATTTCACTTAGCATAATGTCCTCAGGGTTCATCCATGTGACAAGACTTCCTTTTCAGTACTGAAGAATACTCAGTCATGCATATATTCCCTTTTCTTTATCTGTTGATGGACACTTAGGTGCTTCTATATCTTGCCTATTGTGAATAATGCTGCACCACACATAACTGAACAAACATCTCAAAATTCTGTTTCCAATTCGTTTCTGTATTTAATACATCTTGAGTGTAATTTAGTAAAGTGGCAATTTAGTAATGTACTGTTGAGTGATCAGAAATTTTACAATACTGATGTTTCTAGTTGAAATTATCATCAAATTATGGCAGAGGTATATATTGAGTAATAGTATAAGATTTTTCTTTATATCATGCAGTAAAACAGGTCACATTATGCCTTGCTTTTCCTATCAATAATCTCCCAACTTATTAATAAAGCAAGTAAAAACATGACTACACCAGCATCCTCATTTTTAAAAAATGGTATCACTGAACATATATATTCCAGAACATAGCTGATTAGTCTAAATTTTGCAGGGCTTATACTAACCATTATATCAAAAATAATGTTTTTTAAGATACATCAAGTCTTACAGCATCAGATTGAATAACCATGTATTAAACTCTAAGATGCAGATTAATAAAATCTCTCTCCTCTTCTCTTCTCCTTTTCCCTCTCCATCTCTGTCTCTGACTCTTCTTCCCTTCAAATCATATGCATGTACAGTAATGTTGAAAAAATATGAAATATACCCCGATCCTATCTCTATAAAATATTTTATGATCTCTTATCGCCATGATCAGAATCCAAGAAATTCAAGAAATTATGTAGCACATTAATTAAAAATATAGAATGACATTTGCATCCTTCTCAAAATGTTCACTTATATCTCCCTTTAACCCGTCCTTGAATTGACTATTAAGCTTGGGGTCTCTATTACTAGTTAAATTTACCTTTTATCATTAAGAAGTGTGCCAAAGAAATGTCACAATATAAAAAAGCAGAATAAAATTTTCAAGAATGTTTTGCCTATGTAATAAATATGTGATAATTGCCAAATTATCTAGAACTAGGAATCGTGTGTTTGTGTGTGTGTTTCATAACATTTGCTGTAAATTATGGAATTGTAGACACTCAGTGCATTTTAAAAATCACATCACATGGATAATGAAATAGTACTGAGGTCTTCCTTTTATTCTTGATGAATAAACTCTAAGGGATCTTATGACTCATAAAAAAGATGATGATGTCATAAATTTTTATATCAATGTAAGTCAGATTAGGATAACCACAGAAAAGAATTAAATTTGGCATCTTTGGGCATGTTTATATTTTTAGTCAACCAAATTATTGTGATAAATAAAAACAGAGTCTAGCCACCTGGAAGAATTATTTATATCTGTAATAAGTGATCAACTTTTTCCTTTTTGTCAATAGAATTAGACATGTGGTTATATTAAGTAATAGAATTACTCTGGGGTTTTCATATATTTTTAAATAAAACTACCTGTGACAAGAGTAATAACTATACACACACACACACACACACACACACACACACACACAGTAGTTTTCATGAAAACACATTAAAGAGAGTATATTTCATTTTAACCTTTATCAGAAACATTACTGAATAGCACAGATTCATAAAATTCAAAGTTATAAAATTTCATTAGCAGAAATAGTGAATGAAAGGAACTAAGAACATGGAAATATATCAAAGGGCCCCCAGAATCTGTTCTTTTTATTTATCTTAATTTGCTCTTCCTATTTGCCATTGAACTCATTTACCCTGCTTGCCTTTACTCCCTTCCTTGACAACCATATTTTACTGAATGAATACATGTGCCGAAATAAACTACTCTTATCTCATTCTTTTTATATCTTGTTATATTGAGAACAGTGCACACATATTTTCCCAAAAGGGAAATATGACAATAGAAAGCAACCATCCACACAAAATAGATTTTTTGCTTTAGCTGAATTAAGTTACAATGCATTATGATGTGAATTACTCCCAAGTAAAATATCACAGAATGTTATAATTTTACTGTAAATGTAGAATTACTTTTGAAATATTTTGAGCATACTTGTTGAAAACAGATCATAACTTTTAACATTTTGATATCTATAAGTAGTTTATTTCTATTAGCAAATATACAAAATAGAGTAGGCCAAAAAATGCTCATTTATTAGTGTCACCCACATTTCTCTAAATAGTAAATTAGCTATCAGAGGATTAAAACTATAGCATCAAGTGATCAAATTAAGTGAATAAAGATCCTTTTTTATTTTTGGTTTTTAGAGACCGAGACAAGGTCTTATTCTGTCACCGAGGCTGGAATGTAGTAGCAGGATTACAGCTCACTGTAACCTCCAACCCCTGCCTCAAATGATCCTCCCAGTCCCCCAAATAGCTAGGACTAAAAGTGTGCAGCACAGTGCATAGCTAATTTTCAGGACAAGAATTTGAGACCAGCCTGTACAACACAGTGAGACCTCATCTCCTCAAAA
>CAUYQU010038204.1:0-25129 GCA_963574635.1 Cheracebus regulus | reverse complement strand
TTATTTTCATCCCCTATTCCTTCCTGTCTCCATTGTTAAGCACAATTATTGGCATAAAAGAGGTTTTTAATGCCCATTTTTAGACTGCATTCTAGCCTGGGCAATAAAACAAGAATCCCGTTCTCTCTCCCTCTTTCTTTCTCTCTTTCATTCTTTTTTTTCTTCCTTTCGCTCTTTCTTTCTTTCTTCTTTTCTAAAAAAAAAACAAAAAACACCAGATGACCGAGCATGGTGGCTCAGGCCTGTAACCCCAGCACTTTGGGAGGCTGATGCAGGAGTATCACTTGAGGTCAGGAGTTTAAGACCAGCCTGGTCAACATGGTGAAACCCTGGCTCTACTAAAAATACGAAAAAATTCGCCGGGCATGGTGGCATGTACCTATAATCCCAGCTACTTGGGAGGTTGGGAGGCCGAGGTGGGAGAATTGTTTGAACATGGGAGGTGGAGATTGCAGTGAGCCGAGACTGTGCCACTGCACTCCAGCCTAGGCAACAAAGGGAGACTCAGTCTCAAAAAAAAAAAAAAAAAAAAAAAAAAATCCAGACCCCTGACTCACTAGCTGCCTGATCCTTAGGTAAATTATAATCTCTGTACCTCAATTTTCCCAATAACAAGAGCTGTACCTCATAGGGTTAATGAGGACTTAATGAGCTACTCCATGTAAAGTGCCTAGACCTCTTGAGCACCCCAAGTTTAGCTACGATGATTACTTCTCTCAGGTTTGCCTTGGAGATGGGGTAACACGAACCAAACAGTCCAGGACACATTTTGCAGCAGTAAAGGGGCAGAGGAAGCAAGATGGATGGTGTCCTGCTCCCTCTCTCCATCTCCCCAGGGAGACAGCAGAGGTCCCACAGCTGGGGGGTACAAGGCAGGCAGCAGCACCAGCACCCAACTAAGCCTTTTGTAAGAGGACCCAGCTCCCAGCCACACAGTTGAGGCTGGCTGGGGCCTTCATGCTCCTTCCTGCCAATCAGGCTTCTGTGACCCCGGGCTGCCCTTCTCCAGCCCTGTGTTATCATCTCACCTTGCACATCCTGGACCAGGGCCTTTCTTGATGGGGAGATGGAACTTCTGGTGGCCAGGGGGGACTCTTGGCAGGATAGTGAGAGTGCCAAGGTGGGGAGAATGTGTATGGGGCAGGGAGCATTGTGACACCTCTTTACAACACAATTCCTTCTGTCTTCCCAAGGAGACATGAGGTCAGGGCTGGGGAACGACATTTTAGGACCTGGAAGTGTCTTTTAACCTTGACATTGAACCACTATGCTATTCCCTCTTCCCACAAACCCATAGAACCCTAAAACTATGGGCAGGGGGTGAATGGAGAGAGATCATCCTAATTATCCAGATGCCTCCAGAAGACATAATATCCCTCCATGCCCCAACATCACTGTCAGGAAGGCAATGTACCCTGGCAACTCTTCATTCTATCTATCTATCTATCTATCTATCTATCTATCTATCTATCTATTATCTATCAATCATTTAACATCTACCTACCTTCCAAATTACAGAGATGAGTGGATGAATGAATGGTTGGGTAGACAGAAGAGTGGGAGGGTGGATAGACAAGTGGATGGACTGGGTTGGCAGACAGATGGCAGATGGACCAACCCTTGTGATTTGAGCCCTGCTTATTTCCCTAGCCTCATCCCCCTTTTCTTTTCTTATTTTTAAAGATAGGGTTTCACCATGATGGCCAGGCTGGTCTTGAACTCCTGAGCCCAGGTGATCCACCCACCTCGGCCTCCCAAAGTGCTAGGATTACAGGCGTGAGCCACCGCGCCCAGCCCCCCTTTTCTTTTTAAGAGACCGGGTCTTGCTATGTTGCCCAGGCTGGAGTACAGTGGCTATTCACAGGCGCAATCCCACTACTGATCAGCATGGGAGTTTTGACCTGCTCCATTTCCCACCTGGGCCGGTTCACCCCTCCTTAGGCAACCTGGTGGTCCCCTGCTCCCGGGAGGTCACCATATTGATGCCAAACTTAGTGAGGACACCTGATCAGCACAGCGCACTACAGCCCAGAACTCCTGGGCTCAAGCAATCCTCCCACCTCTGCCTCCCAAGTAGCTGGGACTACAGGCAGGCACCACCGCGCCTGGCACCTCATCTCTTGCTATCTTTCCCTCACTCTCTATGCAGTAGCTGGTTTCTTAGATGTGCCTCACTCTCTCCCCCCTGAGCCTCTGCATATGCCGTTCCTTCTCATGGACTGCTTTGAACTGGGGGTTAGGAGATGAAGGATGCATGGACAGGTGGATAGACAATGGCTGAATAGGAGTGACCGTGGGTGAGTGGATGGACGGATGGTCAGTAAATGGACAGAAAGTGATGGCTGTGGTGTAGAGGATTGCAGGCCTGGGAGTTAGACTGCCTGAGCTTGAATCCTGGCTCTACCATTTTACTAGTGTGTAACTTTGGGCAAATTAATCGACCTCTCTCTGCTTCTGTTTTCTCATCTGTAAAATGGGTAAAGTCCCTAGCTAATAGAGTTGGGCAAAGCACTTAGGTCAGTGCCTGGCATAGAGTCAGCACTGAATAAACATCAGCTATGATTATGTGTGGGTGAGTAATTGGATTGATGGGTGGGTGGCTGAATGGGCTGTCCTGTCTCCATCTTCAAAAATCAGCTCCCTGGCTGGGCGTGGTGGCTCATGCCTGTAATCCCAGCACTTTGGGAGGCCAAGGTGGGTGGATCATGAGGTCAGGAGTTCAAGACCAGCCTGGCCAACATGGTGAAACTCTGTCTCTACTAAAAATACAAAAAATTAGTTGGGAGGGTGGTGGTGGCAGGTGTCTGTAATCCCAGCTACTCGGGAGGCTGAAGCAGAGAATTGCTTGAACCTGCGAGGCAGAGGTTGCAGTGAGCCGAGATCACATCACTTCACTCCAGCCCAGGCGACAGAGTGAGACTATCTCAAAAAATACAAAAAAATCAGCCGGGCACGGTGGCTCAGGCCTGTAATCCCAACACTTCGGGAGGCCAATGCAGGCAGATCACCTGTGGTCAGGAGTTTGAGACCAGCCTGAGCAACATGGAGAAACCCCGTCTCTACTAAAAATACAAAACTAGTCAGGTGTGGTGGTGCATGCCTGTAGTCCCAGCTACTTGGGAGGCTGAGGCAGGAGAATCACTTGAACCTGGGAGGTGGAGGTTGTGGTAAGCCAAGATCGCACCACTGCACTCCAGCCTGGGCAACAAGAGCAAAACTCTGTCTCAGAAAAAAAAAAAAAAATCAGCTTCCCCACCTCCTCACGTCCTATCTCCCCAATACCACACTTGGCAGGCAGCTCCCAGTAGTGTCAGAAATCCCACATGTAGGAGTGGCATGGGCTTCTCCCTGGGGTGAGGGAGAGAGGTCGATTGGGTGCCTTTCTGCCACACTAGCTTGGGCTGTGCCCAGAATTATTTGTTTTCTTCCTGGCTTTGAGTCCACACCGACAAGATGGACTTTGGGGCCGAAGGCAGACTGGAAATTGGGGTGTTGATGACTTGTGTGCTGTGCCTGGATCTCACACCCTGATGGTAATGACCCCTAATTTCTAAGGAGGCTGGGAGGGACCAGGAGAGAAGGAGCAGCAGCAGCAATGACGGATTCCCCATGCCAGAGCCTCTGACCGGCAATCTCCAGGAGCTCTGGGGAGGGCAGGGTCTTGCTTGGAAGGGAAGCTGGGGACATGGCATTCTGGGCAGAGTGTCCAGCATCTCTGGATCTGGGGGAAAATGGCCTAAATGAGCTATTGGGAGGGAGCCCAGAGGGCTGGGTGTGGGTTTGTGGGAGGAGGGAGCCATGGCTCAGCACACATTATACTTTGTCTCAGCAAAAGTCGGGTGAGGTGCTAGGCTGATAGTCAAGAGAACTGAGTGACCTGAGACAAGTCCTGCTCCCTCTCCAGGCTGTGTCTTATGTGCATCACAAGGACACTGGGTCCCTCCACCTTGAATATTTGATGTCCAACATGGGGAGAACTTGTGGGGGCAGGAGGCATTGACATTTGATGGTAGGCCTCTGTCAGCAGTGTGCCCAGCCCAGGCCTTGTCACCCTCACTGTGGGGACCGCACGAGGAGGCAGTGGCTGGAAAGATTGCCTTTAGGAAGTCCTGGCCAGATGAACCACGTCTGCCTTATTTCATTTGTTGTTGTTGTTGTTGTTTTGACACAGAGTCTTGCTCTGTAGCCCGGGCTAGAGTGCAATGGCGCGATCTCGGCTCACTACAACCTCCACCTCCTGGGTTCTAGCTATTCTCCTGCCTCAGCCTCCCAAGTAGTTGGGATTACAGGTGCCCACCACCATGCTCAGCTAATTTTTGTATTTTTAGGAGACACGGGGTTTCACCATGTTGGCCAGGCTGGTCTCGAACTCCTGACCTCAGGTGATCCACCCGCCTTGGCCTCCCAAAGTGCTGGGATTATAGGCATGAGCCACTGAGCCTGGCCTTATTTCATTTGTAAATTGCATAATGGTTAAGATCATGACCTCCAGACCCGCTCTGCCTGGGTTTCAAATCCCAGCTCTGCCACTTCTCAGCTGTGTGACTTGCACAAATGACTTAACCTCTCTATCTGCAAAATGGGAATGATAATAGAATTTATCTTGAAGCCTTATAAGGACTTTGTGAGCTTAGAGCAGTGCCTACTACCTGGTAGATGTTGTGATTTATGTTATAATTTCTAAACTCTGATAACTTCTGATTCAATCCTGCCTCCTGGAGCACCTCCTTCTGTGACTTTCCTGCTAACTACAGGGATGACCTCATTTTATGCGTCATCAAAGTCCCTGGAAGGTAAGGGCTATGGCCCATACCCAAGGTGCTGAGTGGGTGTTCGGGAAGAAGGAGGACAGTCATAGAGACTCAGGGCTGACTTGGAGCACAGAAGGATCTTCTAACCACCCTCACACCTTGCACACACAGCCTCTTCCCCTCCTGCCTTTTCTGCTCTTGAAGTGCAGGTTAATGGTTTTAAGTGTCCTGCGACTGCCTTGCTCTAAAGAGGCCTGGTTATCGGGACATTCCACTCCTCCTTAGCTGCTATGTGATTTGGACAAGTTACTTAACCTCTCTGATCTTTACTTGTTTTTCCTTTGTTGGACCTCAAGTACACAGGGCTGAGTTATTCATACTCCTTGCTTAGCAATGCATTATCATCACGGGTCCTCCTCTCTTTCTGTGTTAATTTTTCCCCTTATCTCCATTCTCCAGCCACACTTCCCACCCACCCCAGCCAAAGGCAACCAACTGAATGTGCTTAATGAGTATCTTCTTGTTAATATGTGATATTGCAAAATATATACTGTTGTTTTACATGCAGGTAGCTTTCATTTGCATAAGTGGTATTGTGTGTTTTGGGCCTCATTCTGTCGTTTACCTGTGGACTCCCTGCTGTTGGTGAGAGCCACTGTGCTGCCAATGAGCACCTCCTTCCTTGCTTCCAGCTGCTGTGTCCTCCTCCGCAGAGTCCGCCCACCCCCTTTTATCTCTCTACTCCCCTGGATACAAACCCTCAGCTGCCTCCAGTTCCCTATCCGAACAAACAACACTTCAATTACGTCACATCCATGGCTCCTTCTGGACCTGGGTGATTCTTCTTTTTTTAAAAAAATTTTTATTTATTTATTTATTTATTTTTTAAAGATGGGGTTTCACCATGATGGCCAGGCTGGTCTTGAACTCCTGACCTCAGGTGATCCACCCACCTCGGCCTCCCTAAGTGCTAGGATTACAGGCATGAGCCACCGCGTCCGGCTTTTTTTTTTTTTTTTTTTTAAAGATGGAGTTTCACCATGTTGGCCAGGCTAGTCTCGAACTTCTGATCTCAAGTGAGCCGCCCACCTCAGCCTCCCAAAGTGCTGGGATTACAGGCATGAGCCACCATGCCCTGCCTGAAAGATTCTTTGAGGCATATTCCTAAGAATGGAATGGACTGGTCATGGAGTCTGAGCAATCATCATTTGGAATCTTTTTCTCCATCTATAAAATGAACATATGGGGCCAGGTGCAGTGGCTCACGCCTATAATCCCAGCATTTTGGGAGGCCAAGGTGAGCAGATCACTTGAGGCCAGGAGTTCAAAACCAGCCTGGCCAACATGGCGAAACCCCATCTCTGCTAAAAAATACAAAAATTAACTGGGTGTGGTGGCACACACCTGTAGTCTCAGGTACTCGGGAGGCTGAGGCAGGAGAATTGTTTGAACCCAGGAGGCAGAGGTTGCAGTGAGTCAAGATCGCGCCACTGCACTCCAGCCTGAGCAACAGAGCGAGACTCCATCTGAAAAAAAAAAAAAAAATCCATGTGTAATCCTGACATTCTAGCTGGACCATCTTTATAGCTCTGTTCCCTTCCAATCCCTGGCCACTCACAAATAGACATTTATGGTCATAATCTACAAATAATTTTAATTTTGTTTTATTTTTGCTTTTTGCACTTAATCCATTTTTTAAAATGTAGACACATGCACTTGTGTACACACACATTGTTTCAGATTATGGAATGTGTTTTACCATGGGATTTCTTTTTTGAGGCGTTGTTTCGCTCTTGTTGCCCAGGCTCGAGTGCAATGGCGAGATCTCGGCTCATGGCAACCTCCAACTCCTGGGTTCAAGTGATTCTGGTGCTTCAGCCTCCAGAGTAGCTGGGATTACAGGCATGCTACAGGATTACCACCAGGCCCGGCTAATTTTGTATTTTTAGTAGAGATGGGGTTTCACCATGTTGTCCAGGATGGTCTCGATCTCCTGACTTCGAGATCCACCCGCCTTGGCCTCCCAAAGTGCTGGGATTACAGGCAGGAGCCACCATGCCCCCAGCCTATCACGCGATGTTTTTATCTGGCCTGCAAGGTGACCTTGTAGACACCTCCCCCACCCTGTCTCCCAGGTCTCAATAGAATTTTCCTCCTTGAGGTTCTTTGTTGAATAGACACTGCTTTCCTACAGCCTCTCATGGTCTCTGTTGTGTTTTTGCTGTTCTCTGTTTAGCATGTCCAGGCCCAAAGCAGGGTAGGGAAGCGGGAGGGAGCACACAGGTACTGAGTACCTACGATGAGCGGGACCCTCTGCCAAGCACCTTAACCCACTCTCTTATTAAATCTTGTAACAACTGTGTGTTTTACAGATGAACCAACTGAGACTCAGAGAAGTGGTAACTCTGCAAGTTCACACCCTTGAGAAGTTAGCAGAGCCAGATTCAACCCTACTCTGCAGCCAAGGATCTTCCCCACAGTATCATAATCCCATCAAAGAGCCCATGGATGGAAAGGAAAACGAGTCTCTTCCCAGCACCCCCGGAACAACCAGGGCTGACCTCAGATCCCTGCACCCTCAGGTGCCAGCTACACAAGAATCTCCAAGCCCCCTCTCAGGATGTGTAGAAGTCTAGCCGTCCAGAGCCCCTCAGCCTGACACCCGCTCCTTGAATCCAGCCAGCCCAGAGGAAAGCAGAGGTAGCTGGGATTGAAGCCCATCCTCCCCTGAAGGCCGAAAGGAACAGCCTCAGGAGCTGGTCTGGGATAAGTTGTCTCCTGATCGAAAGCAAAAGGCCCAACAGAATGATCCGCATCCCCTCATTATCTGGGATTTGAGAGGAATTCTGACTCAGCCTCTGAAGAGCTAGCAGCAGAGACCCAGGGTGGGGATGAAGGTGACTCTCGGGATGTTGCGGCCTCCCCTTCCCCTACTCAAGAGTCCACTCTGCTGGGCATGGTGGATCACGCCTGTAATCCCAGCACTTTAGAAGGTCGAGGTGGGTGGATCACGAGGTCAGGAGTTCAAGACCAGCCTAGCCAAGATAGTGAAACCCCATCTCTACTAAAAATACAAAACTTAGCTGGGCGTGATGGTGGGCACCTGTAATCCCAGCTACTCGAGAGGCTAAGGCAGAGAACTGCTTGAAAACAGGGGGCAGAGGGTGCAGTGAGCTGAGATTGCGCCACTGAATTCCAGCCTGGGCAACAGAACGAGACTCTGTCTCAAAAAAAAAAAAAGAAAGAAAAAAGAGTCCACGCTCCCAGTCTGGAGCCCTTGGCGTTGTGGGAGGAAAGACTACACACTTGACAAAAACCTGACTGGGTCTCTGGGGAGACTGCAACTACTGGTCCCCAATCCCACCTCACATTCCAGAGCTGCCCAGTAAAGTCAGCTCTTAGGAGGTTACTGAGTAATCGCTGAGCAGAAATATAATGATAGGATCGGGCTTTTGTCTGTTTCAAGGGGAGCCTGTTATTTGGCTGCTTCTGTTCCTGGGGGACAGGTGTGAGGCATGGTTATTAGATGACAAAGTGGAGGCTGAGCATCAACAGTACAGAGTGCTGAGCTGGACGGAGGATGAGGCCCTGCCCCTGCCCCAGGGAGCTCAGCCTCAAAAGCTGCCAGGCTAATGGGATGAAACTGGTGAATTTTCGGGGACTGTTCACTGCAGAACCTAGGCCTTCTAGAGACTCCTCCTCCTGCCCCTGTGGACAAGCCCAGGAGGGGACAGTGTTACTGCTCTCATGCCACAGACAAAGAAACTGACTCAGATTTCCCCCTATGTACCAAGCCCTTTCTTTCTTTTTCTTTTCCTTTTTTTTGAGATGGAGTCTTACTCTGTCACCTGGGCTGGAGTGCAATGTGCAATCACAGCTCACTGCAAACTCCCCCTCCCAGGTTTAAGCAATTCTCCTGCCTCAGCTTCCTGAGTAGCTGGGATTGCAGGTGCACGCCACCACACCTGGCTAATTTTTGTATTTTTCGTAGAGATGGGGTTTCTCCATGTTGGCCCGGCTGGTCTTGAACTCCTGACCTCAGGTGATCTGCCCACCTTGGGCTCCCAAAAAGTACTGGGATTGTAGGTGTGAGCCACTGCGCTCAGCCTCTTTTTTTCTTTGAAATGGAGTCTCACTCTATTACCCAGGCTGGAGAGCAGTTGTGTGATCTCAGCTTACTACAACATCTGCCTCCTCAGTTCAAGGAATTCTTGTGCATCAGCCTCCTGAGTAGCCGGGATTACAGGGATGTTCCACTATGCCCAGATCATTTTTGTATTTTTAGTAGAGATGGAGTTTTGCCATGTTGGTCAGGCTGGTCTCAAACTCTTGACCTCCACCCATCTTGGCCTCCCAAAGTGCTGGGATTCAGGGCATGAGCCACTGCGCCCCACCACCATTCCTTTCTTCCTAGGAAATGTCCCATAAACTAACAACTCTGCTCTGTTTTCACCACCAGCACACACATCCTGGCCCCTGGCCCCTCCTGCTTATATCAATTAACCAATTGGCTAATCAATTAATTCATCAATTAGCTGTTCAGCCTACATGCTCTCCTTCCCATCCGTCATCCATCCAGCCATTAGATGAACATCCTTAAAACACAGCTGTTACTACTCACCCTTGCCTGCTCAGAATCCATAGAGCACTGTGGTAGCCACTGACTTTAGGACAGAGCTTCTCCAAGGTTACCATGCACCTGAATCCTTTGGGGACCTTGTTAAAACACAGATTTTCTGCTGGGTAGTTCATGGGCTCACTGAATCTCAAAATGACCTCAACAGCCTATTTTACAGATGAACAAGCTGAAGCTCAGAGAGGTTGCCTAACGCCTGGGGTAGGGCACTAGATTCTGAATTTCTTTTTGTTTGTTTTTGAGACAGAGTCTCGCTCTGTCACAGAGGCTGGAGCGCAGTGGCACAATCTCTGCCCACTGCAACCTCCGCCTCCCCGGCTCAGGCGATTTTCCTGCCTCAGCCTCCCAAGTAGCTGGGATTACGGGCGCCAACCATCATGCCTGGCTCATTTTTGTATTTTTAGTAGAGATGAGATTTCACCATGTTGGCCAGGCTGGTCTCAAACTCCTGACCTCAAATGATCCATCCACCTTGGCCTCCCAAAGCACCAGGATTATAGGCATGAGCCACAGCCCATGGTCAGGATTCTGCACGATCTTAGGTGATACAGATGTCATTGGTTCATGGACCACATCGAATAGCTAGGCTCAAACCAAACTCTCCTGCCTAGTTAATTTTCCTTGTTTTTTTTTTTTTTTGAGAGGGAGTCTCGCTCTGTCGCCAGGCTGGAGTGCAGTGGCACCATCTCGGCTCACTGCAACCTCAACCTCCCAGGTTCAAGCAATTCTCCTGCCTCAGCCTCCCAAGTAGCTGGGGCTACAAGTGAAAGCCACCACGCCCAGCTAATTTTTTGTATTTATAGTAGGGTCAGAGTTTCACCATGTTGGCAAGGATGGTCTTGATCTCTTGATCTTGTGATCCACCCGCTTTGGCCTCCCAAAGTGCTGGGATTACAGGCGTGAGCCCCTACAATCTGCCTTTTCCTTTAATTTTTAAATAGGAAACACATTTACATGGTGTGAAACATTTTAAAGGTATTCAGTGGAACGCCCTCCCAACCCTACCCACCCTATTTGCTCAGTTCCTCCGACTTCCACCCGGGGTAACCACTTTTATTAGTTTTTTTAATGTAACTTTCTGAGGTTCCTCTGTGCCAAAAGAAACAAATAACATCATGTGTACTCTGCCTACCTCCTGCCCTTGACAAATGGTGGTACACCACATGCACTGTTTATCAGTTCATCTTAGAGATAACTGCATACAGCCAGCAGCTAGCTGACTCACTTACATTTAGGGTTGTATTATTATTCCAGTGTGTGGATAGGATGTGCCATAGTTTGTTTGTGTATTTATTTATTTTTGAGACAGGGTCTCATTCTCATCCAGGCTGAAGGTCAGTGTCGTGATCTAGGCTTACTGCAACCTCTGCCTCCTGGGCTCAAACGATTCTCCCACCTTAATCTCCCAAGTAGCTGGGACCACAGGCATGCGCTACCACGCCCGGCTAATTTTTTTGTATTTTTGGTAGAGATGGGTTTTTGCCATGTTGGCCATGCTGGTCTTGAATTCCTGGCCTCAACTGATTGGCCCACCGTGGCCTCCCAAAGTGCTGGGATTATAGGCATGAGCCATGGTGTCCAGCCGGCCATAGTTTATTTAACCATTCACCTCTTGGTGGACATTTTGTTGTTCCCCATTTTTCCAGCTGGCCTTTTTAAGCCTTCCACACCTTGGCCAAATTTGCCGTGACCTCCCTCCTACAGGGTAATTCCCAGCTCCCTCATCTCCAGCCCCTGCAGAGGCCTCCTGCCTTCCCTCCCCATATCCTGCAGACCCCCAATGCTCTGTGCCTCCCCCATCCTCATTTCCTTCTTCCTCTTTTACCTTCCCACTGCCCAGCTCTCTACAGGTCACTGTCTGTCTCCACAAACAGACTACAGCAACCTGGACTCAAGAACCATGTCTTTAATTTTTCTGGCTCTTTCACAGCCCAACGTGGGGCACACAGTGGCTCTCAAGAATATTAGTTATAGGCCAGACGAGGTGGCTCACACCTAAAATCCCAGCATTTTCTTTTTTATTTTTTTAATAAAGATGGGGTTTCACCATGTTGGTCAGGCTGGTCTCGAACTCCTGACCTCAGGTGATCCGCCTGCCTTGGCCTCCAAAGTGCTTGGATTACAGGCGTGAGCCACCGCGCCTGGCCAATCACAGCACTTTCAGAGGCCGAGGCCAAGGCCAGTGGATCACCTGAGGTCAGGAGTTTGAGACCAGCATGATCAACATGGTGAAACCCTGTCTCTACTAAAGATACAAAAATTAGCCAGGTGTGGTGGTGGCTGTCCTGTAATTCCAGCTACTCAGGAGGCTGAGGCAGGAGAAGCTCTTGAACCCGGGAGGTGGAGGTTGCAGTGAGCCGAGATTGAGACACTGCACTCCAACCTGGGTGACAGAGCGAGACCTCATCTCATAAAAAAAAAAAAAAAAAAAGAATATTAGTTATACAGTAGAAGTTGCAAACAAATGGAGCCACTTGGCTGTCAAGGTGGCTCACGCCTGTAATCCCAGCACTTTAGGAGGCAGAAGTGGGTGGATCACTTGAGGTCAGGAGTTCGAGACCAGCCTGGCCAACGAAACCCCATGTCTACTAAAAATGCATAAATTAGCTGGGCGTGGTGGTACGCGCCTATAGTCCCAGCTACTTGAGAGACTGAGGCAGGAGAATCACTTGAGCCTGGGAGGCAGAGGTTGCAGTGAGCTGAGATTGCACCACTGCACTCCAGCCTGGGCAACAGAGCTGCAGTAGTTCGATCTCTGCTCACTCCAACCTCCACCTCCCAGGTTCAAGCGATTCTCCTGCCTCAGTCTCCCTAGTGGCTGGGATTACAGGCATGTGCCACCATGCCTGGTTAATTTTTTTTGTATTTTAAGTAAAGATGGGGTTTCACTATGTTGGCCAGGCTGGTGTTGAACTCCTGACCTCAGGTGATCCAATCCACCTGCCTTGGCCTTCCAAAGTGCTGGAATTATAGGCGTGAGCCACCGCACCAGGCCAGTATTTTTTTTTTTTTTTTTTGAGACAGAGTTTCACTCTTGTTGCCTGGGTTGGAGTGCAGTGGTGTGCAGCTTATTGCAACCTCCGCCTCCAGGGTTCAAGTGATTCTCCTGCCTCAGCCTCCCGAGTAGCTGGGATTACAGGCATGCACCACCACACCCAGCTAATTTTGTATTTTTAGTAGAGACAGGGTTTCACCATGTTGGCCAGGATGTTCTCACTCTCCTGACCTTGTGATCTGCCCACCTCGGCCTCCCAAAGTGCTGGGATTATAGGCCTGAGCAACTGCACCCAGCCAAAACTCATAATTATACTCACATGTCCCCCAACCCCTAGCATAGTACTGGACCACGAGGAGATCCTCCAGAAATCCTCCTTGAATGCATAGGAATTGGTTCCAGGAGTGCCACGGTAGTGGGTGTGGTGGGACAGAGTTGATCGCAGGTGTGTCTCTGAGCAAAAACACCTGGGAAACAGGTGTTTTTAAAAATGGCACTGTTCCCCCTCTCCCCTCCCCACCACCACATCTGTTCTTCAGTCTTCTTCATCTGGTGCCTGAAAAACAGTGACCTCACAGCCACAAGCCTTGAAGGCCTGGCTTACCTTGTCCATTGAAGCCAAAGCAAGTCAGGAGACTTTTCATAAATGTCGATGTCATGAAAAACAAACAAACGAAAGCAGGGGACTGTTAAGCTGGGTATGGTGGCAGACCTGCAGTTCCAGCTACTAGGGAAGCTGACACCAGAGGATTGCTTGAGCACAGGAGTTCAAGTCCAGCCTGGGCAACATAACCAGACCCCCTTCTCTTAAAATAAAGAAAAAACAGGGAACTGTTAAATTAACAAATTAAGGTGACATGACAAGCAAAGGTGTGAATCTCAGTTGGACTGTGGATCGAAAAAACAAACAGGGCTGGGCTCGGTGGCTCATGCCTGTAATCCCAGCACTTTGGGAGGCCGAGGCAGGCAGATCTCTAGATCAAAAGATCGAGATCATCCTAGCCAACATGGTGAAACCCTGTCTCTACAAAAAATACAAAAATTAGCTGGATATGGTGGCACATGCCTGTAATCCCAGCTGCTCAGGAGGCTGAGGCAGGAGAATCCCCTGAACCAGGAAGTTGGAGGTTGCAGTGAGCCTAGGTCGCCCCACTGTACTCCAGCCTGGTGACAGAGGGAGACTCCGTCTAAAAAAAAAAAAAGAAAAAGAAAATAAAAGAAAAAAGGACTGGGCACAGTGGCTCACACCTGTAATCCCAGCACTTTGGGAGGCTGAGGTGGGCAGATCACGAGGTCAAGAGATCAAGACTATCCTGGCCAACATGGTGAAACCCTGTCTCTACCAAAAATACAAAAATTAGCTGGGCATGGTGGTGCGTGCCTGTAGTCCCAGCTACTCAGGAGGCTGAGGCAGGAGAATTGCTTGAACCGGGGAGGCTGAGATTGCAGGGAGCCAAGATCCCGCCCCTGCACTCCGGCCTGGCAACAGAGTCAGACTCCGTCTCAAAACTCCGTCTCAAAAAAAAAAGAAAAAAGAAACAAAAAAACTAAAACGACATTTGAGGGGATAACTGGGAAATTCTTTTTTTTTTTTTTTTGAGACAGAGTTTCACTCTTGTTGCCCAGGCTGGAAGGCAATGGCTCACTGCAACCTCTGCCTCCCAGGTAAAAGTGATTGTCCTGTCTCAGCCCCCAAGTAGCTGGGATTACAGGCATGCACCACCATGCCCAGCTAATTTTTTTGTATTTATTAGAGACGGGATTTCACCATGTTAGTTAGGCTGGTTGAGAAGTCCTGAGGCATGCGAATATAGAGCGTGTGTAAGACGATAATAGTGTATCAATGTTAGATTTCCTTTTGCTTTTTTTTTTTTTTTAAGACAGAATGTCACTCTGTTGCCCAGGCTGGAGTGCAGAAAAGTTCTTAAAGGACCACTGAAAAGTTCTTAAAAAAGGACCACTTGTCTCCCTGGAGAGTGAATGGAACCCTAAGTGGGCTCCACCCACTTTACATGTTTTTTTTTTTTTTGAGGCGGAGTTTCACTCTTGTTGCCCAGGCTGGAGTGCAATGGCACCATCTTGGCTCACCACAACCTCCACCTCCCGGGTTCAAGCGATTCTCCTGCCTCAGCCTCCTGAGTAGCTGGGATTACAGGCATGTACCACCACACCTGGCTAATTTTTGTATCTTTAGTAAAGACGGGGTTTCATCATGTTGGCCAGGCTGGTCTCGAACTCCCGAACTCAGGTGATCTGCCTGCCTCGGCCTCTCAAGGTGCTGGGATTACTGGCGTGAGCCACCACGCCCAGCCCCACTTTAGGTTTTTAAAAATTACATTCCCTTAACTTCACAGAAAAAAAAAAAAGAATGTGGACCAGGTGCAGTGGCTTATGTCTGTTATCCCAGAACTTTGGGAGGCTGAGGCCGGTGGATCACGACGTCAGGAGTGCGAGACCAGCCTGACCAACATAGTGAAATCCTGTCTCTACTAAAAATATAAATATTAGCTGGACATGGTGGTGCGAGCCTGTAGTCCCAGGTTCTCAGAAGGCCCAGGCAGGAGAATCGCTTGAACCCAGGAGGCGGAGGTTGCAGTGAGCCGAGATCACGCCACTGCACTCCAGCCTGGGCGACAGAGCGAGACTCTGTCTCAGGGAAAAAAAAGAAAAAAAAAATGTGATGTACACAGAATGCCAAGATTTCGTCATCCCACATTCTCTTGGGAGCCCTGTCAATGAGGATGTTTCCACCGTCGTCATTAGATTGGTACACTAGTTTGTCATTTTCTTGCTTTTCCCAGCTTACTTTTCTCATGAGGGCACTTCCTGATGCCCCGCGAAGCCTCGGGCCCCACATTTTTGAGGGCCTATAGGATGCCGTGGCGTGCTCGCTTTGGCCATCCATGTCCCTCGTGTTGGACACTAGAGCTGTCCCCGAAGTGCGCACACCGACCTGGTCACGAACCGCCTTGAGAGGCAGGGAACTCACCCGCCTCCTTCCCGGGCCCAGGGAGAAGTGGGGTGGAGGACGCGGGCCGGGAGGGAACCTCGGGGAGGGGGTGGCCCGTCTCCCAGGCTGGGCGTGGGCCGGGCGAGGTCCCCAGCCCACCGGGCCGTGCCAACAATGGCCTGTTGTAGAAGGAGGCGAGAAGGAATGCGGCCTGGGGAGTTGGGCGGCGGCGGGGGCGGGGCTGGGCCGGGTGGCTGCCTCTTACCTGGCCAGGTAGCTCGCATTTCCCGGCGAGCGGCGGCGCCCGCAGCACCTGTCGCCCGGTGCGCGGGCGGGGAGGACGGCGGGGGACATGGCCTGGTAGAGTCCCCTGGAGAGACCGCGCGGCGTTCAGTCCCGGGCCGGGCAGGGCGACGGAGGCAAGGTCCTTCCCCGGCGCCCGCGCGGGCTGCGGCAGCATGAAAAAGAACCAGACGGTGCAGGGCACCTTCAGCAAACTCTTCGGGAAGAAGCACGCCCCCAGCCCCAGCACCTCGCTCTACGCCACCAACCCGCCCTGGATCTTCACCCAAGAGGCCCCGGAGGAGGGGACCAGGGGCTTCGGTGAGTGCGCGGGAGGCGCGGGGCGCTGGGGCAGGGCGGGCGGCGCCGTCTCCTGGAGGCGCGGAGGGGAGGGACACGTTGGAACCTGCGGACTGGCCGAGAGCAGCCGCCGGGCCGGGGAGGGGGCGCCGGACCGGGGTGTCTGGGAAGGGCCGTGCGGTGAGAGAGGTGGGGAAAACAGGGGCCCCCCTCTCCACTCGGAGGTAGGAGAACTTTGCCGCCCGCACCTCTTACCCCAGGCCCTCTTCGGAGGTGTTCATTTCCCCCGCTGGGCGGATCCTATGCTTGCGTTACTGTTAGCGGGAAGGCTTTGGGAGGTTTGCGGTATCTCCCCCCACCCCACCCCTACACCCCCTTTCTGACCGAAGCAGAAGTGTTCCTGGAGAACTGGGGGCTAAGGGGCTGTCTCCTCTCTCACTCTTTGCACGCACTCTGTTTCCCCAGCCCACGTGGCAGGGAGGGGGCTGCTATCTGGGTGCTCCACTTGGCTCTGGCTAGGTGAGGCCCAGGCAAAACCAACAGGCGCAGCTGCTACCAGGTTACCAGCCTGTTTGTGACACCAAGTCACTTATTGGGACCACAGGCTCCTGCCAGTCAACTGGGGCCTAGGCTGTCTCTAGGCTGAGACTGAGGAGCCAGAAATGGGACAGTGGAGGCCAAGGAACCCTCTCCCTGACTGCCAGCTGCTGACCCCGGAATCAGACTTGCGTGTTTCTGCAGGCTTTTTAAAAGCACCACCCTGGGCCATCCCCAGGCTCTGGCTGTGGGTCACCTTATCATTGCATCGTTTTGCAAGTTGCATTCTCCATAACTGGGGGAAGCCAGCGGCTGGAGACAGAAAGCGATTTCTCGTGTATGACATGTGGCTCTGGAACCCCGGGGTGGGTGAGTGGCTTCTGGGCCCAAGGAACGTCACCCATCACTGCTTTAGCTTGCCTGCCTTCACTGCAGCCACATTATCTTCACTGATCTTTCTAGCCACCGTGCTGGGACCCACAGTGGATGTCACAGCCTGGGTGCCTGCTGTTGGACTCAGTTCAGCACCTAGGTCGCCACAGCTAGGATACAAGGCACCATGGATAGGAGTGGGATAGATAAGGTGTCACCTCTTCCTGGCACACAGATCTCAGATCAGGGGATGAACAGAACTAACCATATGCCATTTAGCCCTTTCTGAGCCTTTGCATATAAAAGATTATTAAATCACTGCATAAAAGCAGAGAAGAGAAATGACCTCTGAGTGGAACTAGCATTGGAGCTGAGAGGAAAGGCCATTCCTGGCAAAACGAACAGTAGAGGCAAAGACCAGGAGGAGAGGGCGAGCAGAGGCATGGTGTAGGCACTCCCAGACACAGGCGTGCGGGCAAGTGCCTGTGAGCCCGAACAGTTCTTTCCGTCGCAACAGAGACACCATGGAACGAGCATCTATCCCTTCTTAGGTGCAAGGTGACATTCTAAAATCTTTATGTTACTGAATCGTTGAAGTCTCATCTGGAGTCGGGTACTATTATTATCATTCCTGTTTGACAGATGAGGAGACTGAGGTGCGGGGAGGTTAAGTAATATGCCCAAGATCACACAGCTTTCAATGCTGGAGGCGAGATTTTTTGAAGTCCACAATTCAATGATTTTTAGTAGACTGTTTACAGAGTTGTGCAACTATCACCACTACCACTATCTGGTTTTAGAACATTCCCATGACCTCCAAAATCTCCCTTGTGGGGCAAAACCAATATTTGAACCCAGGCAGTCAGGCTCCAGCAATCTTATTTATTTATTTATTTTTTAGAGATGGGGTTTCTCCATGTTGGCCAGGCTGGTCTCGAACTCCTGACCTCAGGTGATCCACCCACCTCAGCCTCCCAAAATGCTGGGATTACAGGCATAAGCCACCGTGCCCAGCCCAGGCTCCAGCAATCACACTCTTTTTTTTTTTTTTTTCTCCCAGAGTCTCGCTCTATCACCAGTCTGGAGTGCAGTGGCACGATCTCGGCTCACTGCATCCTCCGCCTCCCGGGTTCAAGCAATTCTCCTGCCTCAGCCTCCCAAGCAGCTGGGACTACAGGCATGTGCCACCATGCCTGGCTAATTATTATATTTTTAGTAGAGCCGGAGTTTCACCATGTTGGGCCAGGATGGTCTCGATCTCCTGACCTTGTGATCTGCCCGCCTCGGACTCCCAAAGTGCTGGGATTACAGGCGTGAGCCACCATCCCTGGCCAGAGATCACACCCTTAGTGGATGTGCTGAATTAACTCTGCAGAGGACAGCAATTCAAGGGTGAATTTTACTTGAGGGGCATCTGCCTGGAAAATACCTCATACACATACAACAACCCCTCACTCCCACACATGCACCCTTCTTCCCTCAAGGGGAGACCTCAGCCATGCCCCTCAGCCAGTTCCGCATTTTGCTTGGGCTGAGCAGGCTGCTAGTTGGCGTCAGCACCTCTGATGAGAGAAGAGAGCCTGGTGCCCTGTCACTTCCAGCCAGCTGTTGCCCTCATCAGCCTGGGCAGAGCTGGTTTTGTTTTGTTTTTTTTTTAATGCAAAGGACAGCTCCTCCCATTCCTCAAGGCAGGGCAGGGCCTCCAGCTGACTCAGCCTGGTCTTGCCTGCACACAGAGGGGTGGAAAACATCATGCATCCAGCAGAACAGCACCCCAGTGTTTCCGGGGCGTTCCCTGGGGTGCCACTAGGCGTGGCAGAGGTCCTCCTCCCTCCTCTGCTTGGAGTTAGGGAGAGGAGAGGCGACGGTTGGGGATTCTGCGATGAGATGGAGGTGCAGCCCTTCCTTGGCATCCTGTCTCTGTTAACACATGGGGCTAAGCGCTCTCTGGGCCTCCATTTATTCTTTTATTAAAGGGGATCGTCCAGGCTGTCTTCAGGGTAAGTGCCTGAAGCGGTATTTATGGCAGCGCTTTGAAGAGCATTAAAACAAAAGCTCTAAAGCAGGGTTTCCAATCTTTTGGCTTCCCTGGGTCACATTGGAAAAACAATTGTCTTAGGCCACACATAAAATACACTGACACTTATGGTAGCTGATGAGCTAAACAACAAAACAAAACAATGCAAACAAAAAAGCCCTCATAATATTTTAAGAAAGTTCACAAATTTGTGTTGGGCTGTGGGTTGGACAAGCTTGCTCTAAAGCAAGGATTGGCAAACTATAGTCCTGGCTCCATTCTGGCCCATGGCCTGCTTTGGGGAATAAAGTTTTTGTTTTTTTGTTTTTTTGAGATGGAGTCTCGCTTTGTCGCCAGGCTGGAGTGCAGTGGTGAAATCTCGGCGCAGTGCATCCTCTGCCTCCTGGGTTCAAGTGATTGTCCTGCCTTGGCCTCCTGGGTAGCTGGACTACAGGCGTGCACCACCACGTCCAGCTATTTTTGTATTTTTAGTAGAGACAGGTTTTAGTTCACCATGTTGGCCAGGATGGTCTTGATCTCTTGACCCCATGATCCACCCACCTCGGCCTCCCAAAGTGCTGGGATTACAGGCGTGAGCCACCGTGCCCAGTGGGGAATAAAGTTTTATTAGAACATAGCCAACTTTGCCCCTCAGTTACCTATGGTCTATGGCTAGAGTTGAGTAGCTACAAAAGAGACCTTATGGCCTGCAAAGGCTAAACTATTTACTCTTTGGCCCTGTGCAGAAAAAGTTTACTGCCCCCTGCTCTAAGGCATGATTTATTATTGTGAGATCATTCCCAGCATGGAGTATTTCCTGCCCCTGCCTGCTTCGGTACCTCTTCCTAACACTGCTGTAGACCAGAGGAAACCGAGCCATGAAAAGGCTATTTTAAAGTCTCAGAGAGTGGGATTAGAGTTCCACTGGGCCCCTGAGTCTGTGACATTTCCCTAGAGCCTGGGGTGAGATGCTTGTGATATCCAGCCCTTGGAGAACAGGTGGTAGAATGGAAGGGAGAAATTCAATGTACGGATGTATAAGGGAATGAAGGAGTAATCAACCATTTGCTCTCTGGTTGCAGCCATGTAAAAGTCTGTTTGCACAAGGGTAGGCTGGGTACAGCGGGTAAAATGCAAACAGTCATGTGAAGGTGGTGATGAGCAAATTTTTTTTTACAGAATTTCTCTAACATGTATTCAGTAATTAGGAGGGCTTCACTGAATGCATTTGCAATCCTAATGAAGTCTTCTGCCTGCTCCCAGCCCAAGCAAGGCTACACGATTGTGTGTGTGTGTGTGTGTGTGTGTGTGTGTGTGTGTGTGTGTGTGTGTGTGTGTTTAAATGCATGAGAAAGCAGAGATGGGGATCTTTGCTAATCCCAAGATAAGGGACTAGGCTGCTACTAGAGACAAAGCTGCCAGTCACTCAGGACTCCTCCCTTGCATCTTAGATTAACTGAGCCAAGATTCTTTATCTATCACTGCTGCACCCGCCACCAGCAATGGGACACCCTTGTTTTCTTGAGAACTCTTTCCTGCCCTGTTCCTCTAAATGGGACAGCTTACAGCTACCTCAGACATTTATCTGAAATACAGATTCTGGGCTGGGCACAGTGGCTTACGCCTGTAATCCCAGCACTTTGGGAGGCTCAGGCAGGTGGATCATGTAAGCTCAGGAGTTTTAGACCATCCTGGGCAACATGGCGAGACCCCGTCATCTCTACTAAAAATACAAAAATTAGCCAGGCTTGGTGGCATGCACTTGTAGCTCCAGCTACTCAGGAGGCTGAGGCGGGAGGATTGCTGGAGTTCAGGAGACAGAGGTTGCAGTAAACCGAGACTGCGCTACTGCATTCCAGCCTTGGCGGCAGAGCGAGACCCTGTTGCAAAACAAAAACCAAAAACCAGAACAACCCCCAGCACTTTGGGAGGCCAAGGCAGGAGGATTGAGCGTGGGAGATAAGAGGCCGCAGTGAGCTATGATAGTGCCACTGCACTCCAGAGCAAGATCCTGTCCCCCACCAAAAAAATTAATTAATTAAATTAATTTCAGGTAACTAGAGTCCCACCTCAGGCACAGGAGGTCAGAATCTCTAGGCTAGGGTTTGGGGCTCTGGGGTTTTTTTGAGATGGAATCTCGATTCGTCACCAGGCTAGAGTGCAGTGGCACAATCTCGACTCACTGCAACCTCCACCTCTTGGGTTCAAGTGATTCTCCTGCCTCAGCCTCCCAAGTAGCTAGGACTGCAGGCACACACCACACCCAGCTAACTTTTGTATTTTTAGTAAAGACAGCGTTTCACCATGTTGGCTAGGATGGTCTCTATCCCTTGACCTCGTGATTCGCCCACCTTTTCCCAAAGTGCTGGGATTACAGGCATGAGCCATCACGCCTGGCCTTCGGGCTCTGGGTTTTTAACTAGCTCCAGGGGAATTGTTTTGTGCAGGAAGATATGAGAATCCTGGCGTTTCCTTTCCCACATGAAGCCAGGCTATTCTCTTTCCCTTTAAGACTCCCTGCAGGGCACATGGTAGGTTCTACATAAACATGGAAAGAATGTGGCCAGCTCCTTATCGGGAGGACCCTAGTGCCGCCTGGTGTGGCTGCAGGTTCTGGTGTTCCTGTTCTCTGGGTCTCCTGACCCTGTGCTTCAGGCCCAGCTAAAGGGTGGGAAACTCCCACCTTCTACCCCAGGAGCCGGGAGCTGAGCACATATTTCCGCCCAGGGCCAGGCTGGCACCAGCCTACCAACCTTTATTTACTCCTGTCCCCTGGAGGTGTGCTGTGGTTTGCCGTCAGTCCAGTGCACACAAATACACCCTCTGCTGCCCCATTATGTAAGCTTCTCTTGTCACTCTAGTTCAACTCCAGAAAGCCTTGACCCCTACAGACCAGCTACAAGGTGCCCCTTCTCTCCTAGCCAGTAGAGTAATGACAGTAATATAATCGTTATCACCAGGCTCTGGACTAAAAGCTTTGTATGTCTTCTCAGCTGAGGAAACAGACTCAGAAGGAAGGCTCAGATCGGTGAAATGACTCAGTCATTCCAGTCCGGGGTAGCTCAAACATCAAAGCGCTCCAGTCATCTGGAATCTAGTGAAGATTAGATTTGTTTCAGTCGATGGAGGGAGAGTCAGCATGTCTCACAAGTTCTGGGGTCTGCACACTAAGCGGCAGGTCCTGGCTAGGAAGCAGAGGGCCCTGTTCGCTGTGCTCCTTCCCCTTAGTCCTCACTTGTGGGGCTGCGGGGGACAGTGTCCAAGATTCCTCCTTTTCTACTTCTCCTTCTCTATTCTGTAGCTGCCTGCCCCTCCTCCCCTCCACCCCAGCCCAACCTTCAGTGTCCCCTCTGCCCTTGGACAAAGGCCTCTCTCTGGTCCTCAGGTCAGGCCTGCTGGGACTTGTTGGGACAGACTGGCCTTTTTAGGCTCCTGTCATGTGGACTTGCTCATTAGCAAGGAAAGGCCTCGTTAATGCCGTTTGTGAGTTACATTCACATGGGGCCACCTCCACTGCTTCCCTGAAAGGCAGGGGCTCCCCTAGTGGCCGATGATTGGATGCTGCACTTCATACCTCACTGTCGAGCACCCCCATTCTACATCTCCAGTGATGTAGAAGTAGGAAGAGGTCAGTTTTGGGGTTCTGGGTTACTCTCAGTCAAGGCAAAAACTCCCCAAGCTAAGGCCCCACTCCTCCTAAGTCCCAGGAATCCAATTAAACCTGTAGCCAGTGCTCCTGAGGTCATTTAGGGGCTCCTGGCCATTTGGGGTCCCCAGCCCTCCTCCCACTTCAGGTAGCTTCCTTCTCTCTCCTGATTTTGGGAGGCTTCCTGAAAAGGATCATCCTCATTTTACAGGTGGGGAAACTGAGCCTGACAAAGTGTTCAATGTCCTCAGGCATTACATGGATGTGAATCCAGATATGATTCCTAGGTCTATTTCCTCTCCTTCACACCTTACCAACTTTCTAGTCTCATTCAGGAAAAACAGGAGACGGAGCAGGGAGACGCTGGATCCCTACATTCCTTCCCTGTGGTGCTGGCTGTAACCCTGACCCAAGGGAATCAGATTCTACGGTCAGGCTGCCTGGGCTGGAATCCCGGCCCCTTTGACTCACCAGCTATGGGACCTTGGGCAAGGGACGTAACCTCTCTCAGCCTCTGCTTCCTCACCTGCAAATTGGGAATGATAAGGGCACTTCCCCCACGGGCTGGTGAGGGCTTAGAATAGTGCCTCGCTCATAACGCAGGCTTAACAAATGTTAGATGTTTCAGTATTTAATTAATCAAATTAATTTTCTCTCTAGTTTGCACCTAGCTAGAATTTGGGGAAAGAGCTAAATAACTGTCCCAGAATCTTTCTGATCTTAGCCTCCATGGAGATCCATGAGTGGCTTCCAGGCAGTGGGAGGAAGAACATTTCTTCCAACCCTGAACATTGTGAGCAAATAAATACAGAAGACTCAGTGAGGCTCCTCCCCTGGGGGAGCAGGGAGAAAAGAAGGGCTGCGTGTCCTATGGCAGCGTGTACCTAGCTCTCAGCTTGCCCAGAGCTGGTCCACCTGCCACATTTAACACATACCCCAGCCCAGGCTGAGACAGCCAGGTCTGCCTGTTGGGGAGAGGCAGGGAGCCGCCTGCCATGAAAGTCAGGGGCCCTCTTTGACCCCTGCCTGGCGACCTTGGTCCAGCCCCTCCCACTCTGGGCTGCTGCATAGAGGGCTGTTGGGAACAGCCCCAGGCATCAGGACTCAGAGTGAACCATGGTAAGAAAGCAAAGGGCCGCCTACCTCCCTCCGGAGGCTGTGCCCCATGGGGACATCATGATTTGCAAGTGGCACAGCCTAGCTGAAGCTCACAGCCCAAACTCTTGGTGGAGGGAAGTAAGGTGGGGCAGAGAGAGAATGATGATGATGATGACAATAATAACCAGCCCTCCCACTTATTATTATTTATTTTGAGACGGAGTCTCGCTCTGTTGACCAGGCTGGAGTGCAGTGGCATGATCTCAGCTCACTGCAACCTCTGCCTCCCGGGTTCAGGCGATTCTCCTGCCTCAGCCTCCCGAGTGTCCTGAGTAGCTGGGATTACAGGCTTTTGCCACCATGCCTAGCTAATTTTTATATTTTTAATAGAGATGGGGTTTCACCATGTTGCCCAGGCTGGTCTTTTTTTCTTTTTTTTTTGAGACGAAGTTTTGCTCTTGTCACCCAGGCTGGAGTGCAATGGCGTGATCTCAGTTCACTGCCACCTCCGCCTCCTGTGTTAAAGCAATTCTCCTGCCTCAGCCTCCTGAGTAGCTGGGGTTACAGTTGCCTGCCACCACGTCCAGCTAAGTTTTGTATATTTTTTTATCTTCTTTTTTCTTTTCTTTTCTTTTCTTCTTTTTTTTTGAGACAGAGTCTTGCTCTGTTGCCAGGCACCAGGCTGGAGTGCAGTGGTGCAATCTTGGCTCACTGCAATCTCCGCCTCCTGGGTTCAAGCAATTCTCCCGCCTCAGCCTCCCAAGTAGCTGGGACTACAGGTGCATGCCACCATGCCCAGCTAATTTTTGTATTTTTTAGTAGAGACGGGGTTTCACCATGTTGGCCAGGATGGTCTCGATCTCTTGACCTCATGATCCGCCCACCTCAGCCTCCAAAAGTGCTGGGATTACAGGCGTGAGCCACTGTGCCCGGCCTCATTTCTTTTTTCTTTCTTTCTTTTTTTTTTTAACTGTCACTCTTAGGATATGCTTAAGTTACTAACTTTTTATTTTTAGTACAAAGAGTTTCACCATGTTGGCCAGGCTGATCTCGAACTCCTGGTCTCAGGTGATCTGGCCACCTCGGCCTCCCAAAGTGCTGGGATTACAGCAGTCAGCCACCGCGCCCGGCCAACCGTCCCAATTATTGAGCATGAATATCTGCTAGGCACTGTGCTGATGACTTTTGCACTTTCTCTCATTCAGCCTCACATCAGCCTGCCCAAGAGGAACCATTGTTCATGTGTACAAAGATAAAGAGCCTCAGAGAGACCTAGTAAGACTCCCAGGATCCCACAGTTAAGCGATGGAGCCAGAACTGGAACCCAAGTTCAGCTGGGCTCTAAACCCATAACCTTGACCGCACAAGGTTCTGCCTCCCCTCCCAGCTGGGAGCTGTCTGACTGTTGGATGTTTCTGGCCAGGGCAGAACCTCAGCCATGGTCTCCTCACAGCCCAGGCAGCCTCAGCCACAACTCTGCTGCCCTCAGGCCCATGGCAGAGCCAGGTTCTCCTGAGGGAGAAGGGGCAGGATGGGAGCCACCTG
>CAUYQU010038203.1:0-15255 GCA_963574635.1 Cheracebus regulus | reverse complement strand
TTCTTTTAGCTCACAGAAGTTTCTTATTATCCACCTTCTGAAGCCTGATTCTGTGAGTTCATCACACTCATCCTCCGTCAGGCCTTGTTCTCTTGCTGATGAGGAGCTGCGATCCCCTGTAGGAGGAGAGGCATTCTGATTTCCGGTGTTCTCAGCCTTTTTGCACTGGTTTCTTCCCATTTTTGTGGATTTATCCACCTGTTGTCTTTGTAATTGCCGACTTTCAGATTGGGTCTCTGAGTGGACGTCTGGCTTGGTGGTTATGAAGTTTTTTCTGTTTCTTAGTTTTCCTTCGGTGGGCGCCCCTTCCCCACAGAGCTGGGCCTTCCCAGGTTCAGCTGTGCTTGCTCTCTGTCCTCGGCGCTTCCAATTGCTGTTCTCCTTGTGGGGATGGGACCAGCAGAGCCCGACTAAAAGGGCACCCAGTCCTGTAAACTCCGCACCGAGAAGCGCTGCACTGGCCAAAAGAGTTGCGCTGGTGACCCATGTGGTTCCTTTGCCGGGAATCTGCCAGTTTGTGGGCATCACAAATTCGTCTGAAATTGCGGCGTCCAATCGCTCTCTGCACTTTCACTGGGAGCTACAATCCTGAGCTACTGCTATGTGGCCATCTTGGATCTCTCTCCCCTTTTTTTTTTTTTTTTTTTTTTTTTTTTTTTAATATATAGAGACAGGGTCTCACTATGTTTCCCAGGCTGGTCTCGAACTCCTGGCCTCAAGAGATCCTCCTGCCTCAGCCTCCCAAAGTGCTGGGATTACAGGTGTGAGCCACTGAGGCTGGCCCTTTTTTGTTGTTTTAGACAGGGCCTTGCTCTCCCACCCAGGCTGGAGTGCAGTGGCATGATTATAGTTCACTGCAGCTTCAAATTCCTGGGCTCAAGTGATCCTCTTACCTCAGTGTCCTGAGGAGCTCGGACCACAGGCATGAACCACCACAACCAGCCAATCAAACATTTTTTTTTTCTGGAGACAAGGTCTTGCTATATTGACCAGGCTGGTCAAACTCTTGATTTAAAGCGATCCTCCTGCCTTCAACTCCCACCTTGAACATCTGTTTTCCCAGAGTTGAAAATAAAATCCATACTTTGAAAGGAGGAAGAAATGGGGAGGATAGAAAGCCAAGAAGCCAAGCCTAGATAAAGAGTAAATCCCTTAAATAGGTTTTACTTCAATGATACAGCTAATTAAGGGATTTCTAAAAATTCCTATTTGGCATGTGAATAGCTTCTTCTTCAGTAAATTTGAACAACAAGTGTCTATCTGTGATTGAATGAAGCAAATATTTTACACATGGGAACCCCGTGTTAAATGATTATATTATACAAAGGAGTGGATAGGACGGGGGCAAGGTACAGGCAGTTGTCACCGTGCCTGTGTCCCTATGCTCCTCACCCACCTCTTCTGTCCCTGCTCCCCATGATGCTTGTCAAGGGGCACACTGCTGAAGGAGGGGTTATCAGGTAGCATATCCAGAAGACACCATTCTCAGCTTCATGGAATTCACTTACTTTGATCTCATTTGTTTATACATAACATTCATTAAACGTTCACATCCGCTGCTTCTGAATATCTACACCAATTGTTATACATAGTGATGTTACTGGATTCTTAAACTGCAGGCCGGGCACAGTGGCTCACATCTGTAATCCTAACACTTTGGAAGGCTGAGGCCAGTGGATCACCTGAGGTTAGGAGTTTGAGACAAGCCTGGCCAACATGGTGAAAATTCTTTACTAAAAAAAAATAATAAAATAAAATAAAATAAGCCAGGCTAATTTTGGTGGTTAGAGCCTGTAATCCCATCTACTTGGGAGGCTGAGGCAGGAGAATCACTAGAACCTGGGGTTGGAGGTTGCAGTGAGCCAAGATCACACCACTGCACTACAGACTGGGAGATAGAGAGAAACTCTGTCTCTAGAAAAAAAACAAAAACAAAACAAGCCGGAGACAGGTTTATTTTAGCTTCGTTTTGGAATTGTGAAGACAGGCAGCGAGACTGAATCGCCCAAATTCAAGCAAGCTGGAGACACGCGGTCCCTGGCCTTTTGCAGCCAGGGTGTGTGAGCCAACTGTGTGGTGGAATGAACTCCCTCTCCATCTACCAGCACTGCCATGTACCATATCTGGCCTTGCGACCTGGAGACCTTCGAGTCTTTGGTTTTCTCTGACCTTTGCCACCAGATCTGTTTACTTGCAAGTCCTGTTTGTTACACCCCTCCCAGCCTTTCTCCTGTCTTCCTACTTTTTATCTTGGTCATTGTTTCCACCCAGCTATAAACATCTGGCCTAGGTTACTGCAATAGCTCCTAGTTAGAGTCCTCTAAACTCTCTTTTTTAAACAAAGATGGCCGAACAGGTGGCTCATGCTTGTAATCCAAGCACTTTGGGAGGCTGAGGCAGGAGGATCACTTGAGGCCAAGAGTTCAAGACCAGCCTGGGCAACAGAGTTGGACTCCCATCTCTACAAAAAAAAAAAAAAAAAAAAATTAAAAATTAGCTGGGTGTAAAAATAATGTATTCAGTGGTCCATTTCCAAGACAAAGTACCTTAAATTAGCTTAGGTCCGCAAACTAAAAAGAAACAAGCTATACTAGGCCCCTGCTTGGATAGCCAATGCCCACGTGTCACCCTCTGTCCCCTTAGTTGCCCTCACCTGAAGCAAAGAAGTGTAGTCTAAGATGAAAGTTTACGAGCCTGCAAAATAGCTCACTTTGTCTGTTCTTATTAGCCTGCCCATCTACTTAGGTCATAAGTCAAATACTTGAAGAGCCCCTGAGCTGACTAGGATTGCAATGCATTGTGGGCTGCAACAAAACACCACAGGACAACCCTAAAGAAAACACATAAAGCCCCTACCCAACAACCGACAGGTGATGTCCAGGAAGAGTGTGACCCCCATTGTACTCAGCCTGTGAGGAACTTGGGGAGGGATCTGCGCACTAGGGGATAAACTGTTTGTTGAAACTGTGCTGGGTGTGTCTGCTGCCAGACACCCAATATTGTAAGACCATCATTAAAAGTCTCACTTTCACTGTTCTCTGGGTCTCTGAGTCCATTCTTTGGGTTTGGAGGGGTTTTTCATAATGGGGAATAAAAATCATACATTCCCTTGGGGGTAAGTATTGGGATCTAGGTGGTAAAGATGTTCGATCATGATATGTTCTAGAAGAATATATGACCTAATCCCCACAAAGTTGGTGACATAATACTAACACCGGAAACGGGGTGGGGGGAAGGTTATGCTGAAGCTGATTTAAATTGCTATTTTGAAGTTGCAGCAGTTGAGTTCGACTTCAGGAGGAAACAGGACCTAGGATAGCTGAGCTGTTAATAAGGCTGTAATTTCCCAGGTAGGGAGAATGGGTGTGTGAGCATCTGGAAGAAGAAAGCGCAGAGAATGAAAGGAGGCAGGAGAAAGGTACTGTATATGAGGGAGCAGTAAGGCCACGCTGTGACGGCAGAATAGCTGCCATCATTTATTTATTTTTTATGTTTTTGAGATGGAGTCTCTGTTGCCCAGGCTGGAGTGCCAGTGGCACTATCTCGGTTCACTGTAACCTCCTCCTCCCAGGTTCAAGTGATTCTCCTGCCTCAACCTCCCGAGTAGGTGGGATTACAGGCTTGTGTCTCCACACCTGGCTAATTTTTATATTTTCAGTAGAGACGAAGTTTCACCATGATGGCCAGGCTGGTCTCAAACTCCTGATCTTAAGTGATCTGCTCACCCTGACCTTTGAAAGTGCTGGGATTATAGGTGTGAATCACTGCGCCTGGCCAGCTTAGATATTTAGATGTAATGTTAGGCATTAGAGAATCAAATGCTTTGGAGAAAATGGGTGACTTAAAACTGTTAAACACAACATTGATCTAACAGCAGCATCCATTTAATTTTTTTTTCTTTTTTTTAAGACAGAGTCTACCTCTGTCGCCCAGGCTGGAGTTCAGTGGCGCAACTGTGGCTCACTGTGACCTTTGCTACTCAAGATTCAAACAATTCTCTTGCTTCAGCCTCCTGAGTAACAGGGATTACAGGCGCATACCACCATAGCCTGGCTAATTAAAATAATTTTTTAAATGTAGAGACAGAGTCTCTCTCTGTTGCCCAGGCTGGACATACTCATTTTAAATGGAAGGGGACAGGGCTAGGGAAGTGGAGTGGAAAGGACGTTAGAGTCAGGCTTGTGCCTTGGCCTGACCTTGCTGAGGCTGTTTCCTGATCTGTGAAATGATACGGATGTCAGAAGCCTCTTTAGAGGGTTCGTTAGTCATCCACCAAATATTTTACTTGGTTTCTAGAAAGTGCCAGACAATTTGCTAGGTGTCAAAAGTACAACAGGCAAGAAAAAATATAGTCTTGGTACTCCAGGATCTTACTGGCTGGGGTAGGAGTCAGATAATAAAAGAGGCAACAAACAAGTGAAACACTGCAAAGTGTGGTAAGTACCACAAAGAAGGCAGGCAGCAGGAGAGTTACCTTTCAGTTTAAGAGGCCAGGGAAAATCTCTTGGAGGAAGTGAGACTTACTGAGACCAGAGAATTGAGAAGGAGCCTATCAGTCAAAGAGCAAAGGGGGCCGGGCATGGTGGCTCGTGTCGATAATCCCAGCACTTTGGGAGTTCGAGGTGGGCAGATCATTTGAGGTTGGGAGTTTGAGACCAGCCTCACCCATATGGTGAAACCCCGTCTCTACTAAATATACAAAAATTAGCCGAGCGTGGTGGTGCATGCTTGTAATCCTAGCTATTCAGGAGGTTGAGGCAGGAAAATTGCTTGAACCCAGGAGGTGGAGCTTGTAGTGAGCCGAGATTGTGCTACTGTACGCCAGCTGGGTGACAGAGTGAGACTCCATCTATATATAAGTAAATAAACGAATAAATAAGTAGCCAAAGGGAAGAACATGGCTTGAACCTGGGAGGTGGAGGTTGCTGTGAGCAGACAGTGTGCTACTGCATGCCAGATGGGTGACAGAGTCAGACTCCATCTATAAACAAGTAAATAGTCAAAGGAAAGAACATTCCGGAGGGAGGAATGAGATATGCAGGGACAGGAAGAGCTTGCTATGTTCTGGAAATACTTCTAGAGCACAAGCATTGAGGTGGGAAGAAAGGCCTGCAAAGAGATGGAGAGGAGGACCTTGCTGGCTGTGGCAGGAGTCTGGGCTTTCTTCTAAGTGAAATGGAAGACACTGAAATGCTTCAGGTGGGGAGGGTCCTTACAGATATGCATTCTAAAAACTCTAATTCTGCTGTATGATCCAAGAAATACACTGAAGGTAGGATCAAAGATCTTGGATGTGGATGGAAAGAGTGAGGAAAAGGGTGGAAGCAAATGTGACTGTTAGCTAAGTGTCTGACTTGAATGACAGTAGAAAATACTGCAATCTTTGATATGGATATGGCCTATATGGATAGGTACAAGTTATGTTCTATGTGCCAGGCATGAAAAGGGTATTTAACATGAGCTAACATGTTTCATGCTTGGCACATAGAACATATAATATGGGAATTATTACCACCATCCGAACATCCTGTGTTCCATAACAATGACTTCTAGAAAATGAGTGGAAATAGTAACCTCTGTGTCCTTAAGTACAATATTCAAGCACGAAATAGAACAGGATCCTGAAAGTGGATGGTGATAGGTTCTCTCTGAAATAATCATAGAAAACTTCACTAAAAAATGATGATGCAGCCAGGCACTGTGGCTGATGCCTGTAATCCTAGTACTTTGGGAGGCTGAGGCAGACGAATCTTGAGTCCAGGCTGGGCAATGTAATGAGACCCTGTCTCTACCCACCGCCCCCTCCTCCCAGCCAAAAATAACGTGATAGCTCCAGGGGATTATCTACAATACAACCAACCAAAGAAACTGTGGTTCATCACAGCAGCATCTGATAAGGTCTTGTGCTTCTCTGAAATCACATTAATGAAGACATGTAACTACCAGAAAGCCTCGCATTGAAAGCTTTTATTTTGAAAAATAAAATACAAAAGTCATTAAGTTGTAAATGTATAATGGTAATTTCCCAACTTCTCAGAAATAAAATGAATCATTTAAATAATTATTTATTATTACCCACATCAATACATTTAAACAGGCACACGTGTTCTGCAAAACATTAGAACAGGTACAGACAACCTATTTCGAAAGGAAACTGTGCAAGTCTGCTTACAGGATCCCATTTTTAGACCCTCCCCTTGAAAACAAACTTCATAATCTGGTAAGAGAAGAGGACAAGAGCAGTTTTAACAGGAAACATGTCCCTTCTGGGCTCCTTATCACAGGGTTGTGCATGGAATCAGGATCAAGAGCTCTTTACGCAGGAGGCATATCCCTCACAAGGCCCGAAGGTGTGTGGACACCTCCATCCTCTCAGTGGGAGGAAACTGGCCAACGGAGAGGAGACGCAGCCAAGGTGCAGATGCTTGGAGGGGGCAGCCAGTACTAGAAATTTCCCTTTGCTGAAAAGGCAGCCTTCTTTCCTAGGGCAAACAAACAGACTGTGGTTACAGGTCTGGAGTCCCGGTGTGTTCTCCCTGTGCCTTCACCTCCTTCCCCCTCCCAACTCTCGGCCTGGACAAGTCAGGTGGTCCAGAAGGCTCCTGCAGGTCAGGGGCAGGAGGATCCACACTGAGAACAGCTGCCTCAGGAGGGCTGCTTGGGAGGCACACCAAGCCCTCACTCTGGTGCTTTCAGAGGCACGTAAGCAGCTGCTGGGTGCAAAATGAGCAGATGGTGGCTGAAACCAGGGCTGCTCCTGCCCATTTCTAAATTACTGCCACTGTCATCTGCTATTAACACCACTGTGTGGGCACTGTCAGGGGCATCAAGTGACCAGGGCTCAGCACCCTGATTCCTCATGTGAACAAATCATCCTAAGGTTCTTTGAGTGTGCAGGGCTCGGCACCCTGATTCCTCCTTATGTGGAGAAATGATCCTAAGATTCTTAAGTGTCCAGGGCTCAGCACCCTGATTCCTCCTCATGTGGAGAAACTATCCTAAGGTTAAGTGTCCAGGGCTCAGCACCCTGATTCCTCATGTGAAGAAACAATCCTAAGGTTAAGTGTTCAGGACTCAGCACCCTGATTCCTCCTCATGTGAAGAAATGATCCTAAGGTTCTTAAGGGTCCAGGGCTCAGCACCCTGATTCCTCCTCATGTGAAGGAATGATCCTAAGGTTAAGTGTCCAGGGCTCAGCACCCTAACTCTTCATGTGAAGAAACGATCCTAAGGTTAAGTGTCCAGGACTCAGCACCCTGACTCTTCATGTGAAGAAACGATCCTAAGGTTAAGTGTCCAGGGCTCAGCACCCTGATTCCTCATGTGAAGGAATGATCCTAAGGATAAGTGTCCAGAGCTCAGCACCCTGATTCCTCATGTGAAGAAATGATCCTAAGGTTAAGTGTCCAGAGCTCAGCACCCTGATTCCTCATGTGAAGAAACGATCCTAAGGTTAAGTGTCCAGGGCTCAGCACCCTGATTCTTCATGTGAAGGAATGATCCTAAGGATAAGTGTCCAGAGCTCAGCACCCTGATTCCTCATGTGAAGAAAGGATCCTAAGGATAAGTGTCCAGAGCTCGGCACCCTGATTCCTCCTCATGTGAAGAAACGATCCTAAGGTTAAGTGTCCAGGGCTCAGCACCCTGATTCCTCATGTGAATAAATGATCCTAAGGTTAAGTGTCCAGGGCTCAGCACCCTGATTCCTCCTCATGTGAAGAAGCAATCTTAAGGTTAAGTGTCCAGGGCTCAGCACCCTGATTCCTCCTCATGTGAAGAAGCGACCCTAAGGTTAAGTTTCCAGGGCTCAGCACCCTGATTCCTCCTCATGTGAAGGAATGATCCTAAGGTTAAGTGTCCAGGGGTCAGCACCCTGATTCCTCCTCATGTGAAGAAATGATCCTAAGGTTAAGTGTCCAGGGCTCATCACCCTGATTCCTCCTCATGTGAAGAAACGATCCTAAGGTTCTTTAAAGGAAGCTCCAGAGAACAGTGACTGTTATTGAAATGCCAAAGCAACCCGAAAGATAATATAGTATCCATCCTAAAGGCTTCGCTGAGTTCCCAGTTCTCCAGAGTCCTCCTCGCCAGAAGTGGGCACGTCCAAGCCTCTACACACAGCAAGGGTGAAATGCTGCCAAGGCATCTGCAGATGCAGTCCATCTTACAACATGGCTGGTAATAAATCCGGCCTTGTGTGAGTGTCTGGTGGGGCGGGCAGGGAGATTACCTGTGACCTTTGAAAGCATTTTGTATAAACAAAATTATCCAAGGGCTGATAGCTGCTGCTAAATATGCAGATCTGCAGAGCATAAGTCTAACATTCTGCATTTGCTCCTTAGCAAAAAGGAAACCTGAATCCTAGAACCTATCAATATTAGTAGCTCTGCCATCTGGGATTTTGATGGGACGGAGCAGTGTCCATGTGCTTCTTATATCTATAATCCATCAATGCACAGCAAGTCATATTCAACCTGTTTTCTCACTAGTAAAACAGGAATACTGCCTGCTTGTCAGAGTGGTTTGAGAACTAAATATAATTTTACATATAGCTGTATCTATAATTTAGCATATCTGTTAGCTATATCATCATATATATACAAACACACAAATACAATGCTTGGTATTTTATGCCTGGTATGGAGTATGCACAACACATCATTATATAAAGTAAAAATAAAAACAAAAGTCAACAAGTAAACTATGATAAAAAATCACTATCAATATCAGATTTTGAGACAGAGTCGCGCTCTGTCACCCAGGCTGGAGTGTGCAGTGGCACGATCTTGGCTCACTGCAACCTCTCTGCCTTTCGGGTTCAACTGATTCTCCTGTCTCAGACTCCCAAGTAGTTGGGACTACAGGGGCCCACCACCAAGCCCAGCTAAGTTTTGTATTTTTTTTTTTAGATGAAGTCTCACTCTGTCACCCAGGCTGGAATGTAATGGTGCTATCTTGGCTCACTGCAACCTCTGCCTCCTGGGTTCAAGTGATTCTCCTGCCTCAGCCTCCAGAGTAGCTGCGATTACAGGTGCCCACCACACCCAGCTAAGTTTTGTATTTTTAGTAGAGATAGGGTTTCACCATGTTGGCCAGACTGGTCTCGAACTCCTGACCTTGTGATCTGCTGCCTCGGCCTCCCAAAGTATGTGGATTACAGTCTTGAGCAATGGCACCCAGCCAATATCAGATTTTTTAAAAGGCTGTTCAAGTTCCAACTGATCAAAGGCTTTACCATATCATTTGGAAAAAAACTGATCTTAAGACGAGTCTGGGTGGATAAGCAGAGACTGAAAGTCTGGGAGAGGGTATGAGCTCTGAGCAGCTGCATCTGGAGATCTGGGCTCAGAATCCAGCTTTTGAGCTGGTGTCCCTGGGCCATGTACTTAGAGGGTGTAGAAGGCAGGGCTGGCCTTGTCCACAATGTAACACTTAGTCCAATGCGACAATGTGGGTTACTCATCTAAGCTATCCTTAATACATTAAAACAAGCAAAGGTAAACGTGAAAAACCAACCAAAAAACAACAAAAAAAATTGCAATACTGCAAAAATATCTGCAAGTCCAGCATACAGAGAAAGCCCCTGGAGGTAGGGGTGGGAGGCTGGGGCCCTGGCTGAAAAGGGAAAGCAGAAGCAAGGAGCCATTCCTGAGTTCTGAGTCGTCCTGCCTCTGGACTATGATCTTGACAAATGACCTGCTTCCTCCAGGACCAGCTTCCTTTTCAGCAAACAGGGAGTTGGGCTTGATGGCCTCTAGGTCCCTTTCAGCTGCAATATTTCATGGTTCATGAAGAAAATAACAACACCATTGTGTTCTGATCATGAGCCAGGCTCTTGGATGATGATTCATTCTCACCACCATGCTCTTGGTTAATATCCTCATTTTATAGACGAAGAAATGAAGACACAGAGAGATGAAGTAACGTATTCGCTGCCATACAGAAAGTGAAGAGCCAGGATTCCAACCCGGGCAGATGGACTCCAGAGCTGTGCTCTCCGCCTCGGCCACCCAGCGCCCTGCAAGATCTCGAGTGGGCAACAGAAGGACCCAGCAATGTCCCCCAACCCTCACCTCACGCATAGAAGAGGCTCCTGGTTCTGCTACTCCACTTGCTCAGTCTGTTGAAGGAAAAAAGATAAGTTTGAATGTTCTTCAAGTTGGTCAGCATGAGAAGTGACTGCCCCACTGAAACACCAGGGGTGGCCCGCAGGCTCTGTTCACTTTCAGATGAATTCAGTGCACTACTGCTGCATGCTCAAGAATCTGACTGGCCTCTCCCCCTGGTTCCTAGGAGGGAAACACTGAATCCTTGGAATTTCCTGGGTAATGAGAGTGTCTTTGTTATTTCTAAGCCCCTTGGATCACATCCGAGTTTATGTTATGAGATGACTCAGGATGGGGTTGGTCATCACAAAGGCCAACCATGGGATCAGGGGGTTGGGGTTTGGAGCCCATCTCAACTCTGGGGAGGGGAGGTTGGCTGGAGATTGAGTTCTAACACATGACCACTGATTTGATGAATCTTGCCTGCATGAATAAACCCCAATAAAAATGCTGGGTGTGGAAGTTCAGTGGGACTTCCCAGTTGGTGAACACATGGGTGTACCAGGGGGGTGACATGCCGATTCCATAGGGAGCAGGGGCAGAAGCTCTGCACTCAGAACCCTCCCGGACCTACTCCTATCTTATGGCTGCTCCTGATCTGTATTCTTTATACAACTGTAATTGTTAAGTACTGCACTTTCCCAAGTTTTATGAACCATTCTAGCTAATGATTGAATCTGGAAGTTCTATAGGTGTCAGCTCATTCACACTAGAGGTTAACCTGAAGATCTTATAGGCCCATTTCTATGTGTGTGCATGCGTGCTTCTGCATGATTCTTTGCTTTCTTAATGGACAAGGTTTCCCTCTGTAACCTAGGCTGGAGTACAGTGGCACAATCGCGGTTCATGGCTTGGGCTCAACGGATAATCCTGCCGCAGTTTCCCAACCATGTCACCAGGCTCAGCTAATTTTTTTCTTTTGAGATGGAATTTTGTTTTGTAGCCAAGGCTGCAGTGCAGTGTCGTGTTCTCACTTCATAGCAACCTCTGCCTCCTGAATTCAAGCAATGCAATTCTCCTGCATCAGCTTCAGGAGCAACTGGGATTACAGGCATGTGCCGCCATGCCTGGCTAGTTTTGGTATTTGTTTTTAGAAATGAGGTTCTGCCATATTTGCCAGGCTGGTCTTGAACTAGTGACCTCAAGTGATCCGCCCACCTTAGCCTCCCAAAGTGCCGGGATTACATGTGTGAGCCACCACACCTGGCCCCGCCCAACAAATTTTTTGATAGAGATGAGGTCTTGCTATGTTGCCCAGGCTTTCTGCCCAGTTAAAAAAAAAATCTTTTTCTTATGATTCATAGGAATGATCTATAAATGATCTATAATCTACAGATGGGTTTTCTTCTGTGTTTTTTTTTGTTTTGTTTTTGTTTTTTTTTGTCTTCCCATCAATAGCGTTGAGAGGTTTTTTTTTTTTTTTTTTGAGATGTAGTCTCACACCATCACCTCCTGAGTTCAAGTGATTCTCTTGCCTCAGCCTCCCAAGTAGCTGAGATTACAGGTGCGTGCCACCACGTCCAGCTAATTTTTTTTTTGTATTTTTCGTAGAGACAGGGTTTCACTATGTTGGCTAAGCTGGTCTCAAACTCCTGACCTAGTGATCTGCCAGCCTCAGCCTCCCAAAATGCTGGGATTACAGGCGTGAGCCACCGCACCTGAACACTTTTGGATTTTATATTCAAGACAACCTCTTGGAATATTCTCTGACTCCAACTTCCACAGCCTGTGAGTGAGTCTGTTCATGAATCTGCCCAAGTTTCTGGGACACCAAGCCCAGCCTGGGCCCAGAGATCTGTGCCCCCTTGTCTGCATGAGTTGGTCACAGTCTTCTGGATATATCAGGAGCTCCTTGAGAAGGTTTTTCTTAACCCCATTACTGAGGACTTCAATTCTTCACCATAGTAGGCACTAAGTAAACAATTGGTGAATAACTGAAATGAATGGATGGATGAATATTAAATATATATAAGAATATACTTTGAAAGTACTTTAAAACACTCAAGTCATATGTATCAATTACTAGTGGCTGTCTTCAGACAAGGATCGGGGAAGGAAGAGGCTTCAACTCTGGTGTGAGACATGGCTTCCCTCAGAGAGGGCAGCCCATTTACTCCAGGCTTTCTTCAGGCAACTGGACTTCACACGGCTCCTCTAGGCATGTCAGCTGTGAGACTCCCCGTTTCTTTCCAACCCAGGAAACAGGACTGGAATGGAAGTGAGTGAGACCAGACATTACAGGAAAAACTCTGAATCTGCTTAATTTTTTTTATTTTTGAGACAAGGTCTCATTCTGTCACCCAGGCTGGAGTGCAGTGGCACAATCTAGACTTGGCAACCTCCACCTCCCAGCCTCAAGCGATCCTCCTGCCTCAGCCTCCCAGGTAGCTGGGACCATCAGCCTGCACCATCATGCCTAGCTAATTTTTTCTTTTATTGAGGCAGAGTCTTGTTCTGTCACCCAGGCTGAAGTGCAGTGGCATTATCTTGGCTCAGCGACCTCCGCCTCCTGGTTCATGCAGTTCTCCTGCCACAGCCTCCTAAGTAGCTGGGATTACAGGTTCCTGCCACAGTGCTTGGCTAATTTTTGTATTTTTAGTAGAGATGGCGTTTCACCATGGTGCCACGCTGGTCTTGAACTCCTGACTTCAAGTGATCCATCCACCTCGACCTTTCAAAGTGCTGGGATTACAAGCATGAGCCACCATGATGGCTTTAATCCTTCAAACTCTCGCCATCCTTCCCAAGGGCGAGTGGCTGTGTGCAAAATATATTTATAAGTCTTCTAGGCTCCAAATGAGAAAAGTCAAAGGGCCATGGATATATAGTACACACAGTAAAAACAGAGGGTCACTGTATCTTTTTATTTTGAATTAGGCACTGGAAGGCTGGAGCAGCTTTACCAACTGGGTGGCTTGTGCATGACCTTAAGCAATCAGAATTTGGTTATCAATAAAGTATTTCCCTAGTTTTGGGAGACACTGAGCTCTCTGAACTTAAGACTGTGTTCGATTATTTTTAAAATCAACAAGTCGCAGACTAATCTTTCTTCCACCCACACATATGATTATCCCTTTTCTTTCTTTTTTTTTGTTTCTGTCTTTTTAATTCTATTATCTCTTTAAAAAGATTACTTCAATGCAAAAGCCAATGTATTACAAGAAGGAAGAAGCGGACACAGTACCTGTGGTTTTTCTTTAAGAAAGTCAGGTAGCTGGAATTCTCCCTTATAGACCTGGAAAAACAAAGCAGGTGTGAGTTTAAGGAAACAGGTCTGCTCCCCACCATTTCAGGACATGTGCTATGCCTGACCGTGGACGAGTTTACTGCTCCACTGAGAGTGGATTTATTTATTGACAGAGTTTGACTCTTGTTGCCCAGGCAAAAGTGAAATGGCATAATCTTGGCTCACTGCAATCTCTGCCTCCCAGGTTGAAGCCATTCTCCTGCCTCAGCCTCCCGAGTAGCTGGAATTACAGGCGCCTGCCACCACGGCCAGCTAATTAGTTTGGATTTTTAGTAGAGATGGGGTTTCACCACATTGGCCAGGCTGGTCTTGAACGCCTGATCTCAGGTGATCCACCATGGCTAGTGCTGCTGGTGAGTTTAGAATGAAGGAGAAGCCTGTCAGTTCAAGACCAGCCAGTGGGCGGGACTGAGGGAAATCCCCATTCACTGCCATTCCCTGCTGTTCTGTGTTTACCAAGTGCTCACAAATGTGGGCTGGCTAGGAGAGGGCTCAGGGTACCTGAAAAACAAAGAAAATCGCCCTGACTGCCAAATCCCAAATCACTTTGGCTGAGAGGAAGCAAGCCCTAGGCAATCACTCTCAAGCAACCAACAAAGAACTCACACAGTTTAGGAACAAGCCCCTCCTAGTTCTTTTTGCAGGATAACAAAACTGCAGCCCCTAGGAGTGTCTCCAAGCTACCATCATTTCCCTCACACCCTCACAGGGTCCTCAGTCACTGTGAGCTGGCCTAGCTGCTCCCTAAAGAATCTGCATATAAGGATACAAGCCCGGATTTAATCTAACTTTACTTTTCTCAATTTACCCAGTATTCCCATGATGCTTTGAATTTGAATATCAGGTGATTCTTGATATATATCTTTAATCTCATAAAATCTTATTATTAAAAACTTATGCTTTGATATATAAAACAATGTTTCTAATACAAGCAATTAAGAATCATTTTTTAAAATACCATTTATTACATTTAAAAACCCACCAAATATGTAAGAAAGAAAATCAATAAAAGATAAATATAACCTTAAAACAGAAATCTATAAAATACTACTGAGAGGAATTAAAACCCAAAATAGACATACCATTTTCAGGGACAGGAAGATTTAATTTAGTAAAAATGGCCATTCTCCTCAAAGAATTCCCAATCAAAATTCTAGCACACTTTTTTTTTTTTTTGAGAAGAGAGGGGTAATTTAAAGTTGATCGTAAAAGTTATATGGAAATACACAGGGCCAAGAATAGACAAGGTAGTTTTCAAAGAACAAAAAGTAGGAGAAGTTATTCTACCAGATATCAAGACATTATTATTATACAGCTATAATTATCTACATACATACTTTTACCATGAGCTAAGTCAATGATATACCCATAAGTAAGACAGTAGGGTTTTCGCACAAGGTTAGACAAATACATCAATGAAACAGAATGGCAGGTTCAGAAACAGCCCCTCAGACGTGGATACTTGGTTTATGGCAAAGGTGGCATTGCAGAGCAGTGCAATGAGAATGAATAAAGAAACCTGGTCTGTGCATATAATGATATACTGTACAGCAACAGAAAAATGAACTCTGCTCTATTGTTGTATTTTTAGCGAGATAAGAAGATCAGCACCAAGACAAAAGTATGACGAATTGCAGGGTCTTTATTGCCGGCGACCACGGAGGACTCATGTCTCTCCAACCCGCGGCCCCGAGTTGAGGGAGAGCTGGGCTTTTACCCTAAACAACACTTCTGGAGGGCTGGGGATTTTCCGGGGAAGGGAGGGGACTGGGGATCTTTGCAAGCAGGCAGTTTGTACAGAAGCCAAGGTCAGCAGTTAGAGACAGTGAAAACTCCCAATATCAGTAAGCAAGCAGTTTGTTCAGAAGCCAAGGCCAGCAGCTAGAGACAAGGGGCTTTCTT